>JAMKCH010078383.1:0-11042 GCA_023653785.1 Ophioderma brevispina | reverse complement strand
CATAAACAGCCGAGTCAATCAGACAGTGGTGGCAGTCGGCACAATCGTAAAATCGGCACCTACGAAAGTGAACAATATCACGGGTGCGATCTTGTTCGTCCCGGGACCCACTATATAGAATCAGTATTTTTTTCAGATTCTTAGGAGCCATCAAGGCGACCAAGAGATTCGTTCAGTTATGTAGGAACGGGATCCCCAAAAGTAAGCAGGCACTTCTGACTGGTTTAAAGGTATGATATAGTAAATCTACGATAAATCAGGAGGCATCAGGGAGACAGGTATTAGTGATCGAGATAATGGAGAATCAGAGAGCCCCGAGGGCTCGTCCTTTATTAACACTCAGGGGGTGTAGTACCCGCAACAAAAATCTACTGTTTTTAAGGACATTTTTGTTGCTCAAACACCAAGGTAGAAATCTATTGAGTGTCTAATCTATATGAAATTACTATTATGACACCAATATTTGGTGCCCAAAATCTTTGTTGCAGCATGCGGTGACGTGGAAAGACAGCAGCTCCGGCGTCAGGTGTCGACCTGCCTGACAGACTCCTAATTCAACCACTGCCCTTGTTTCGCACCGCGAAAATGTAGTACCAAAAATGTATTCCTCATCTTTATTAGTCCGGTTGGTGCATTCCTTTTGTCTTGTGACTGCACGTTGTTGCTCAGCGTTTGATTCTTTTTTTACCCAAGACCGCTTTGTCGTCTGACCTCTAGCCATTTCATTCAGAAATTAGATGCGTTGTCGGTTCTAATTTCTTCATACCATTCCATCTGGGGCTTTCTTTCTTTTTTATTCCCATGCAGTTTCTGAGTTGTAGAGTGTCTGGTACTTCCACTTTTTAGGAGTATTGTTTAGATGGTACATACAGAAGGTCCCAATCTAAAAAAATCTATACATATCAAAGGATTGATTTCGTTCGCCAAAACTTAAGTTCATCTCAAATGGACCGTTACTGATTCTTTTTAGGAATGTTCTTGAAACTTTCAGGGATTTTGTTGGTGTAATTGGGGGTCTGGTTCAGGAGTACGGCCAATTATTCTGAGACACCGAAAAACCTGTGGTCCCGTTTTCAGCTATCCTGATATTAACAGAGTTGCCATTGATAAAATCAACTCAAGGACATTCTTATTGAAAATTAATTAAAAAAGGTAAAAAAAATAAAAAAAATAAAAAAAATAAAATATTTAAACTTCATAATGTTACGTTGCCCATAAAAATAATGTAGCAATGGGAAATTCACTTCCAAACATCAAGATTGTGTCTCAGCTTTACTCCAGGTTTTAGCAGAAGGTAGAACCATAAAACAACTTCACTGGAAGTAATGAGGCATATTGAAACACCACCTCATTATTTATTGTCTTTTATTCAAACACTGTTTCTCATATGTTCCTCCCTGGTATATGGAATTCAGTGGGAATGGCGGAAGGCTTTAAATCGGCCATCCGCATAAGCCTGGTCACCACACATGTCCCCCAACAGAGACTGTGGCTGTTCAAATTAGTTCTGCGTCAAACTCCCCAAATTTACATGAATTTTGTTATTGTCCCCCCTGAGAGTGAGGCCCTATTTTTATACACACATAATTTATGGTGCTTTTCACTGTTTTAAAAATAATGTATTGATTAGTTCAATGCACGATAATTCATTAACATGATCTGTTTACAATATTCTTTGTTTGAAAATGGTTCAATCCCGGGGTCAATCCCACAATAGAGCCTCACAATGATGGTACATGCATTTATACCTTTAGTCGTGACCTTCAAGTGAAAACTGCCCACGTGGTATTTTATCATTTGTGTTCAATTGACAATATTCCGGAGGGTGCATTCAAATTGGATTGGATGGAATAAAACGAGGAGTTAGCTTAGGAACTAGCCTAACAAATTAAATAAAGTCAAATATCTCACAGAAATGGACCGTTTATATTTTATATGTTTAGTGTGATTGTATAGTTTTTTTCTGTGACAGTCTGGGTTCCTTGCCTATATAGCCTTTTCAGTTTTTTGCAGGCCATTAGTGTTTCATGCTCCTGTACAGAACGTGGTGGTTGCGCATATGTATACCTGTCCATTGTTTCAGGTATATGGTACACTAGAGTTCCAGACTTTTGATGTAGGGAATTTGGGAAGTTATAGATGGGAACTCCCACGTCAGTGTGAGTAACAATCCCGGAGTACATATCATATTGTATATCAATAGCTTCATAAGCCCACTCAGTTGACTTGATTGGTTATTCGAAGCATTTCTGTCAGTTTGTGTTACCATGTCTCTGATGTTATTGTCCTTCAGGTCGTATAGATCAGCTTCCCGAGGGCTTGGAGCCGGCATATAAGCAATCTGCTGTTCCGCTATTTCTATGGACAGTATGTATGAAATATCGCGTTTTTGTGCCCTTATCGCTTTTGATCTGCGTTGGGGACAAAACTTCTACATGGCATGAGAATGCATTTTGTGTGGTTTGGCTTTCATGGAAGTTGTTGACTTGTGTTACAAGTTCTGGGAACCTTCGGGGCTCCTAGAGCTACGAGAGATCATGTCATCTGCGTATGCGCTTTGGCAAATGATATGGGTCAATCCCCTAAGCAGTACCCGAGGTGTGTGGACTGGTCTAGGAGGTTCAAGACACAGATTGAAGATGGCTAGAAACAGGATGCAGGAGAGTGGGCAGAATTGGAAGACTACTATTTCATGCATGTATCCAGTCAGTTGTCCAATTCAGTTGTTTTTGACCAAAGATGAACAGCTCACCATAGTATATATTTAAAGCAATAATGGCACAAGGTGAAGAGCGCCCCCAATTTTCAAAAATTTGATATTTGGCACAGTACGTTGGTGATTGTCTAGGAAACAATACATGCGAACGAGAAGCTAAAAAATGCGTATTTATCATAAAATAAGCGATTTGTAAGGAAAATTTGGGATCCAGATTGGACTTAACGGCCAGAGCTGGGAAATGCTACGTTTATGTCCGCAAGGAGGAAATAGTGCCACCTCGAGAAAATAAACCCAACTTGATTTCCTGAACCAATAAAACAAAAAATAAGGGATGAGCGTAGACACGACATGGCGCTATTTCCCGGCGTATTTCACATTAAGGCCGTTTCCAGCAGCCGTTTGAATATTATCGGGATCCCGATTAATAAGTATTCTAATACAAAATTCAGTCGTTTGGGTGAGCAGGACATTTTCGAGCTTAACCATTCACAGTCATAGTTTACTAGCCAATTAACAATGCAACAGTGTAAAAATTCAATTTTTTTGAAAAAATGGGGGTCGATCTTCAAAAAATGTTTTGCTAAAATTGCTTTAAATTGATTTTCCTAAGGGGGCGATCGTTATTTACGGCAGGGGGGGGGGGGGGGGGGGGGAATGAGCATTTGCAATGGTTTTTTACCTGATTTTTTCAGATCCCCCATTCATTTGCCATATGTATCTCAAGGTTCCCCTTAGAACTTACAAATATTTCAGGTTCCCCCCCCTAGTTCGATATTACTGCATCAATGTGGACATGCTGCAAAATATGTCATATTCATGCAGGACCCGGTTGTACAAATGACACATATGCATGAAAGGAAATGGGTCAAGTGACAGTTTATAAAATGAACAATTTCTAAACTTTTTTTGGGCAATATTCATGAAAACGTGTAACCTTTAGTGAACTTTCATACGGTGCGCTAAAAGCCAAAAGCTTTCGTAAAAAGCTTTCCAGGTATAATCATTTTCTCATCCTTACGTTAATTTAGCAAAAAAATGTGAATGTAGCAACTTCACTGGGGTTAGTATGACTTCAAAGTGCGAGGGTAGAGGGGAGGGGGGGGGGGTTGCCACCCAGGTTCAAATTTAGGGTACAGTTTGTTTGAAAAGATGCCACAGTATGGCTCCTAAAACGCTATGTTTATGTTAAAACTAGCCATTTGCATCATTTAGAGATGAAAAACACATGAAAATCCGATTTATTACCCCTTTTTTAAGCGCAAAAATTGATTTGCGGCCTATTTTCTGTGAAGAAAATGCTAATTTTGCAGACTCACGGACTTTATGACGTCCTTGTGACACCAACTAGGTAAGTATCAATGGAAAGAGCGAGGACCTTAGCTATCCCTGATATCAAAACCATAAGTGTCGGGTGCTTTATAACAAAATTCCCGGGGTGGTAACCAACCCTTGGTGGTCCGTAGGGTGGTCGTGAGAAAGCACACTTACTACAGGCATGGCCCTACTTGCAGCATTCTCAAGACATGGAGACTGAAGCTGGAGGCGAAGCCAAGACCACCGCTACTGCCTCCACCTCAACACCAAAGAGGTCATCGCAAGCTTCAAATCAACCCAATGGAGCGGCCTCTGCCATACCACCCTACACCAACCTATGGGAGTAAAGCTTGACCGGCAGCTTAATTAACGGCGGCAGCACCTCGAGTCCGTAGCGCCAAAGGTATCTTCGAGGATAACCTCCTTGCAGACTTGCGGATCTTCTTGGGGTGCCAGCCCAACGACCCTGACGCACCCACTGCCTTGGGCTAGGGTCTTACAGCAAGCTGTTGAAAGTATGCCGCCACAGCATTGTGCAATAACTCTCACACAAAGAAGATGGACACAGTACACAACGAGACCTTGAAAACCATAACTGGCTGCCTCCGCCCCACTCATCTGAATTTCTACCAGTTTTCAGCATGGCACCTGCAGCACTTCGGAGGGGAGCATCACTCGCAACAAAACTATGGAATAAGGCGTGCGGCGACACAAGGCACCTACTGCATAACACTGTCAAAGGAATCACACCAACTCGGAGACAGAGCTGCGCTTCGCCGATTTATCTTTCTGCGACCAGCTGCTAAACCTCCAGTTCCCCATCAACGTCTTACGACATGGGAATTACTGCCTGGCTAGGACATTCCACGACCAGAGCAACTCTTCTATTACACCTGAGACAGAACTACCACCTGGCAGCATATCTCCACGCAAGCGAAGGGTCCACCCTTTAAACCGGGATTAGCACAGGAGGTCGGCGGCTTCAATAGCAATATGCACCGAATGGGGGCTGCGACCATTGCCAGCCGCCAATGTGGTAAGGTGGGGGTAGGGCATGCCAACCTAACAGCAACTTCAAAACAGCATCAACTTCCATCGTAACTCGAGTGCTAGTCTTATTCAAAGAATTAAACGGTAGGAGGGCGCTCTTAGCATATCGAACGGTCACACACAGACTTGACTTAAGGCTAGGCCTGGTCACGAATATTTACATCTAAATGACCGTTATTGGAAATTACACTATTTTTGCAGCGGGGTTTATCAACTAACCCCGAACGGATTTTGAAGTCATAATTTTTTCTTAATATATGATATTACTAAGCATGTATCGAACGAAGGCTTATTGGTGATTTTGCACTGCCACTGGGACGAGGCTTCCAAAGAAAAAACACGTAAGAATTCCAAAATTACAGTTTGGAAATCCCCAATGCCCAATCGAGCAGATCGTGTCCGACCCCCCCTGAATGTGGTTCTCCATCACAAATGCCGGATACATTCTCAATGATTGCCTTAGTGCCCCCTTTCGTCCGCCGTTGGATACAGATATCTCAAAACCCCAACCAATCACAGGAGTGTGCTCCAAGTTTACAACACATTTTGCTGCTGCTTCATACGACAAAGAAGAAGAAGACCCCCTTGCGTAACCGTTGTCAAAAAAAACGTTGGTAGGGTTAAGACGAAGCGCATTGACGAAGTTAAAGCATTTTATGTCATTTTATCAATGAACATTTTAGTCATTCATAGATCTTTCCACATATATAACTGACTGTACATCAACTTAATACCCTGATACACTGGAGTCAGAGTGCTTTATACCATGTACTGTATTGCTGTTTGGTAGTGTATCCACATGTTCTGTTGAAAAAAATTCTAGATAGCCGATTTGCTATAAATGTCGAGTATACAATGTAATAAAATTAAAAACTTGAACCCAAATTTATCAGATAAAATAGCTAAACTGCATTGGAAAACGGACTATTGTTGACCTTTTCCTATTTCTTTGGTCTTGCTTTCACACATTTAACAGATTTCCAAAGTGGCCGATTGTCACATAAATTTCAAAGTACAGGATCCTTACCAGTTGGGCACTTGATAGGCATGTTTTCAATGGTGCATAAGGGGACAGCAAAAAAAAAAATTCATATCAATTCGTAGTAAATTAACAAAGGTGCATGAAAAAAGAGTGGTCAACATGTTTACACTTATTATTTCAGAAAAATGACATATCTCTGACTTTCAGACCACCAATGAATATAAAGCAAAGTTTTAATTTGGCAGTGGTCTTAAAATGTGTCCATAAAAAAACTATTGTACCTTAGAACTCTAATTAATTATGATCAAAATAAATGTTTTCTTCAATGTATATGTCTGTTACAGGCCTGTTTACCTCCTCAAATTTACTTTACAATACCATTGATGGTATCATCTGCAAAAGCACAGCTGGTAACCCATAACACAAAGTGGTCCGAGATTCACTACTTCATGTCAACAGGATATTTCATGATCATAAAATAATGAAAAAATACAAGTTTAGAAATAGAAAGTCAACTTGTTATCAGGAATTTAAAGTTAAAGTCCTGTTAAGATTTGACATTGAATAAGTCTTGCAACTGAAAAATATTCAACCTGGAATTGCATGTCTATTAGGTTAGAATTTGTTAAGCCCATGTAGACAGTCATTTGAATATTGGAGACGATTACAATTTGTGCATCAATGGGACTAAAAAAATTATTAAATCTCTTTTCAAATTGTTTGTCACAACCTCGGAATCGAATTTTCCATTGTCAGATACGTATATGATAGGTTGTGTGATGTTTGAATCACTATTGACTCAGTCGAGTGTACGGCCTTCACATTATAGACTGAGGTCATGGTATGCCTACATGGTCTTTCTCCCCATTTCTTCAGCCAAAAAATCAGGATTCACCCATGCTACTTGAGGAAAATTCAGGTCCCCCCGATTAGCAAGCATTTTTTTCAGGTTCACCCCAAAAAGTGCCCACTCCCCCCCATGCCCAGAATAACGATCGCTCCCTAGTGGTCTGGAACATGATGATACTCTAAAGCAAACTGTACAGGTTGTGTACCGTATGCATTTTGCAGGTCCACATGGCGTAATTCCCGGTGGGGTGGGGTTTGGTGGGGGGATATATCCCCAATATTTTGTGAGGGGGGTCTTTCTCTTCGATGTACAGTCAATACGATCATCCCATCAATGTTGATGCCGTTCTTGTAGTTTTGGCCAAAAAATATCCTCATATTTACTACAAATACTTTAATAAAATGGCAATTTTAGCGCGCTTTGCGCGCATTTTGTTACTAATTAAAATACATTGAGCGATTTTTTGCTTTCTAAAATGGCAAAATTTTAGCGCGCTTGGCGCGCACATGTTGCTAGTATATGTGAATATTTTCAGCAAACTCTGGTTATTATAAATTTTCAGCATCCTCTCACCCCCCACACCCCCCCCCCCCCCCAATGTCAACAAGGAATTTATAGCCACTGCAGGGTCCAGCCATGTTGTCACAATAGGTTTACCATTCTTTTTTGGCACCTTGGAGCATTTCAGTTAGTGCGTCTGTGGTTCCACACATCTGGACATTCTCCATGAAATCCTTCTGAAGGGATGGGTCGATAGAGTTGTTTCTGTCAGTAGTTGATGGTGTCTTTGAGCGAGAATACCCCATTCCGAGGTTACCACTAAGAATTTCTTCAGTGTGATGGGCATGAAGCCAGGGAGGGTCACTAGTGTTCGCCCTCTTGGATTAAGGATGTTTTCTCCCGTCTACAGCTCACAGGTTATTGCGGCGGTTGCAAATAATTTCATGTAGTAGCCGGGTTCTGTTTTTAGGGCATTTCCACACTAGGTATGGAAAGCGATTGGTTGACTGGTGCACTGGCAATTCTCCTTTTCTTGAAGGTAGCTGTTTAACTCTGACAGAATGGGTGGTTTGGTGTTGACTGCATTTATCGGCTTTGGTGGTCTCTTCATGCCCATTAGAGGATGGTCATTGTAGTTACGCTTTTCTGTCACCGTATATTTAATTTTTTGACAAACCTGTCTGCAGCTAGCTGTTTTGCTGAAGAAGAAAGAAGAGCGTGTTTGTTTCTCATTCAGTAGACGGTTTGCGTATTTGTGTGGATTTTGTCGACGAAATTGTGTTGCTGCTCTTTACTGCCACGTTCCTTTCTGTGGAATCCTTAATGATGACAATCGACCAGATTTAATTGCCCTCGGGCAAGCCAATATTTCGCTCTTTATCATCACAAAGATATGAAAGTAAAAGAAATTATTTTAAGTTTAGTTTAAAAAAGCATCATTTTCAAGATCACTTATCATATCCATTCAAACTAAAAATGACAACGCACTAAAATCCTAGTGTGGTCACATGCTGGGGTTATGATTTAAATTCAAGTACAGTTTTAATTTAAAATGTAAAAAATAAAATTTTAACTAATCTTATCCAAAATCGATTATAGATAAATTGATATAATTGCGAAAGATTAGATTCACAGCTACCATACACTGCCAAAAAACATCGGTGTTAAAAATTAACACCGATGGGTGTTGATTTTAACACCAAGCCTGTGTTCGGAGAGGACCACACCTATTCGTGTTAAACTTACACCAAATTGGTGTTATATTGACTGATGTAAGTTTGGTGTTGCAATATATGACATAACACTTCTTGGTGTTAATCTTACAACACATGTCGTTGTTCTGTTTGATATGTATTTTAACACCCTCCGGTGTTAAATTGACACATCTGGTTAATTAACACCCTCTTGGTGTTAAATTGAATCATGGTGTTAATTTAACACCTCGTGGTGTCCAGGAGGACCACACTCTTTGGTGTTTAATTAACATCCAATGTTGTTGTTAACTGTTATCGCTGTAACGTCTAACATGTAGTAGAAAATGTTGTGTTTTTATTGTTTGTTTTGTTTCTATATTAGTTGCGTACTTCCTAGCATTAATTAAGCAGACACCGCAAATGCATTAACCAAAAATTTTGCAAGAAAACACAAGCGGTGTTATTAATCCTAATCTTTAACATTCCAGAAATTAACAATGACAAGCTTAACACCGAGCTGGTGTTGAATTTATTGGTCAACACTGGAGTTTTTGCAGTGTACCAACTTGTGCTTGTAAAAAAATGGGTTGCACTCAAGAGCACAATTGACATACGTAGGTGATGCATTCACTGATCTCTACAGAGTGCTCAAGACTAAAGGAGAAAATAGTCAGTGTTACGTCACGAAAAAAAAAATACGGGCCGATATCCTCGCCCGTTTCAGCAAGTCGAGCATTTATGTCGAAAGTGATAATATAAAAGGCTTATTTTGGGCATTTCTTGACAATTTTTTTTTTCACTTTTTGGTAAATCATTTACTAAATAAATACAAATAAATTTCTGAATATGTGCTTGCTAAATCCCTTTAAACAGTAATTAGTGAATTTTGGAATGCAATAAGTGAATTGAAAATAGGCCACACTTGATCTGTGTCACCAAAAATTGTTCCTAATCAAAATACACAAAACCTGTAACTTTCTTGAGCATTATTCCAATTTGTGCCAGAAGAGTTTCAGCTTGGAGTTATGTAGTAGAAGAAACTCCATGATATTATGCATTTTACTCAATTATGTTTTGCAATGTACGTGTATAATGCAAATTAATGGTAAATAACACTAAGTTCCATAACGTAATGTTTTCAATATATGTCAGGGAATTACCATGAAGGAAATCCAGTATATTGTGATTTTTAATTTTATTTTACCTATTTTGACAAGAAAAGCTGGCTTCAAAACAATTCAACTCTGAAATGACGTATTGTATTCCGGGATTTTTAATAAAAATCCATACAACAGGAAATGCACTCAGATGCAGATATTCAAAGTTTTAAAAAATGATTCCGACTTGTATGTCATAGAGTTAAATAAATTTGCTTGAGAGAAGAGCTCTGCGAAGCTGCCCACTGATCTCTACACACTGGATAGGGCTATCGCCGCTCGAACCGTGAGGAAACCGGAAGGAAATTGTCGCGGCCCTTTTCTCTACCCAAGAAACCCGGTCGTGCACGTACAAAGGAATAGGGAGGAAAACTACGGAAAAAGGACAGAATTAGGCGATTATTACGCCTAGGTCAAGGTTGGTCAATTATTGGTTTATTCGAGTATGGGGGGTAGGTTCGAACCAAAAGATGATTCAATAATGTTTTAAAAGTCTTTAAACGCCCATTTCAGGGTTTCAGCTCACAGGACACAATTAATTCATGCAGTAGTGCTATTGACACTAGTATCACATATATTCCTATTATTAATCATCCCTTCTTTTTCCGCTTTACTACCCCCCCCCAGCAATTGACGTGGCAAGCTCCCTCAAAGTGATGGATGGGGTACCCCGGGGGGCCGGGGGGGGGGGGAGAAGTAGCAGCTCGTATTTCCTTTTTACAGGCTTAAGAGATTTGGGGCAGGCACGTTCTATTTTAAAAATATATTACTTAAGATACTTTGGAATATAATTCCTGGGGGGTCTTGAATTTGGTCGGGGACAAAGCTCGTCAAAAAAGAGCGACAATAGCTTCAAATGCGGGACAACCTCTAAGGGGTTTTGTTGTAAATTCACATAATGAAGTTATAGGGGGTATCAAATTCAGTTGTATGGTGACTGGTTCAATGATAAAATTAAAAAAGGAAAATGTAACCTAAACATACTGGATTAGAAAAATAAACCCGCGTGTTTAATTTTTCTTGCAGATAGCAAAAGGACTTGTTGTTATGGCTACATGAGAATATTATTGAATGTCAAAAAGGTCTTATTTGACTAATTAAATATTAGTCTTGCACATTATTAAATAATATTTTTCTTGTTAGAATCCACAAAATAGTGCTTAAAAGTGGTGTGACTTAAAAGAATGTTTTAAAAGATTTTTGGATTAAATCATAATTGCAAATATTCTACAACTGAATAACTAGACTTTTTAATTACAAAATTTGTCAAAAGACT
>JAMKCH010078380.1:0-64070 GCA_023653785.1 Ophioderma brevispina | reverse complement strand
ACATTAACGGTTACTTTGTTATTCTTAGATGCCCGGATGACGAGTCTGTGGTTTTCTTTGATTCTGGTTATCCAAATATTCAATCAACAGTTTACTTCAGGCGTTGTGCTTCAAGGATACAGCTATTTAAACATTACGGTTACTTTGTTATCCTTAGATGGCCGATGACGAGTCCTGTTGTTTTCTTTGATCTGGTGATCCTAATATTCAACAGTTTACTTCAAGGCTTTTGCTTTCAAGGGAGACAGCTATGTAAACATTACGGTTACTTGTTATTCTTAAGATGCCCGGATGAAAGAGCTGTGGGTTTTTCCTTTGATTCTGGTGACCTAAAGTCACTAGTTTACCTTCAAGGCTTTTGGCTTTCCAGGGAGACAGCTATGTAAACATTAAAACGGTTACTTTGTTATTCTTAGATGCCCGATGAGGATCTGTGGTTAATCTTAAAGATATCTGATAAGAATAAACCTACATATATCAAACACATTTTACCCTTCAAGCTTTTTCTCAAGGGAGACAGCTATGTAAACTAACGGTTTACTTGGTTATTCTTATGCCCGATGAGAGTCTGTGGTGTTCTTTGATTCTGGTGATCCTAATATTCAACAGTTACCTTCAAGGCTGTTGCTTTCAGGAGACAGCATGTAAACATTAACGGTTATTTGTTATTCTTAGATGCCCGGATTGAGGAGTCTGTGGTTTTCTTTCTTTGATTCTGGTGAATCCTAATATTCAAAGTTTACACCTTCAAGGCTTTTGCTTTCATTCAAGGGAGACAGCTATGAAACATTACGGTTTACTTTGTTATTCTAGATTGCCCGGATGACGAGTCTGTGGTTTTCTTTGATTCTGGTGATCCAAACATTCAACAGTTTAAACCTTCAAGGCTTTTGCTTTCAAGGGAGACATCTATGTAAACATTACGGTTTACTTTGTTATTCTTAGATTGCCGGATGAGGAGTCTGTGGTTTTCTTTGATTCTGGTGATCCTAATATTCAACAGTTTACCTTCAAGGCTTTTGCTTTTCAAAAGGGAGACCAGATGCTGGTAGGTATCGTTATTTAAAAGCACATCAAAACATTCAAAAATACCTCTCTCTCCTCCTCTCTCTCTCTCTCTCTCTCCTCTCTCTCTCTCTTCCCCCTCTCTTCTCTCCATTTCCTCTCCGTCTTCTCTCTCTCTTCTCTCTCTCTCTCTCCTCTCTCTCTCTCCCTCTTTACCTAGCGCTTATCAACAATCCATTCATTCATCCATCTGTATTTCAAGCAAATCCATTCATCCACGCGCCCAACCATCCTATTGAAATTTGGCTTCCTGAATAACCAGAACGTAATCAAAAGTACCAACAAAATTATATTTAATATATTATTTAAGATATACATACATGCGTCATAATTCTTGATGCATAACGTTTGTTCGTTTATTTAAAGCCACTTGAACACAAATTGTTACATAATAGTACTCATAATTCCAATGAGCTAACAAACATACCTTAAAATAGCTTTCCAAACTTTTATTCAATCCATTGCAACGAAAAAAATGCTTAATTATTTTGTCAAGGCATTTTTTTATCATCAAAATAACATTAAAGCAGAAATTTGTGTTGAAATGATATCAAGCTAACAAATGACATGCATTCTGATTTCCATAAATTAATTTTTATATCAATAAAGCAATTTTATAATATTAATTTTTTATTTTTTTCAAATTTAAGTTATTTTGCAATATAAACATAAGAATAACACCGTTTTATAGGAGAGTTTGCAATCTCTGTTATGTAGTAGCATTTGTCCCCTGTGCATAATATTCCTAATAACATATACAAATTTACCCTTATATTTCTTGCAGGTTTTCAACATTGGCAAACCTGCTAGTGTGTGATATTGGAGTACCAAATTCTCGATGCGCACGAGGAGGTATGAGACCAGCACATCTCTCCGCGCCAGCGACGATTATCCAGTGCAGACGTGCACGTTATCAGTATCGGACCACAGTAGTTTCGCGGCTAATAGATGTTTTTGCTTAATTCAAGAGCACATTTATGACTCGATGGCGCAATGTTAATTATTTATACACAGACATTAAAACCTCATGTTTGGTTGAATTCATTACGCTTGTTGAGCTTCTGGGTTTGTATTCACAATGTCCGTGCTAAACTCATTGTTATCAATAAGTGTGGCTTTTGTTTTTGTTTTCGGCTGTTTGTCACAATATAAAGACAAAGGGAAAATGGATCCCACTGAAAATCACCTCCGCAAATTTTGAAACAATTTGGATGTTTACATCTGTAAAAACAGTAAAAACAGGAAAGTATTGACATCCCTGCCAAATTTCCAGTGTTTAATCAGCATGTTTTTGTGAACACAATTCAAAAGCAGTCGGGGATTCAGACTTCTTTTCGCAGGCTTGTTGTAGATATTGTCTAGCAAGTGAAATGGGTTAGGCCGAGAAATATGCACAATAAAATAGCAAGGTGTCTGTGAGACTGAGAACTGCATGTTTTTCAAGTTGATTTTTAATCCTTGGCGTAGAATTGAAGCTTTACAAGAAATAATATTAGTTATTTCGGGTTGTTTTTTCAGATGTAAACACCACAAATCCTTTTCAACTTTGTAGAGGGATGTTCCAACTCCTTTCGTTTCTTACTATGTCTGAATATTTTTTATGTTCATGTGTGCCTTTAAAGTTGAAAGATATATAGTATTCGTGGTGCTAACTCAATGATTTTTTTGTGGTTATCTTCTGGTTTTATTTCCGTGGTCTGCTAATTTATGCACTTTTATATTCAATCGTGCCATATGATTTACGCATATATACAAGGCTCAAACAATGTCAAAATATGTTAAGTTGACAACTACGTAGGTAAAATTGGTGAACCCGAATGCCTTGCATAAGAGGGGTTCCTGCAAAATATCTAAATAAACATAATACTAAGCACTACTTCCTCTTCTTTGAAAATAATTTTGATATTAACATGTTGTGAAAAAACGACATTAATAGAAGTGGTCAGTGACAATCGGCTGCACTTACATGTTGCGTCTGGCATTTTGGTCCAATATTTTAAGGTGCACAGATTTTCAGCATATCGGTTCCTCTAAAAAATCGAAGGTACGTGATTTTGGCCCTGATTTAAGCTTTCAATCAAATGATCCCCATCTGAAGGATTAAGCTGAAAAGTTTCTCTGGTACAAAATGGGAGATTTTCTAATTTCGTATAGGAAGCAAATACGAATTCAAGCCTATGTTTTTCTATTGATATATAAGCAAATCAAAAATCTGTCTCTCTTCACGACATTTCTGTTGCCACCCAACCAAAATACCAGGTAGAACTCTATTGAGTGTCTAATCATATTGTCATTATGACACAATCATTTGATGCCCTCAAATCTTCGTTGCACCTTTAAACTTGTGGTCTCAACTCACATACTATGTCATTCCTTCTGTCCACCACGTGAGCGATTTATTTGCCCTCCATGACAACACATACCAATCTAGCGAAAGTGTAACATTAGTTTTTAGTTAAAGTTAGGACAAAACCTAACCAAAAATATAGTTCCACTTACGTAGATTGGTTGTTTTGTCAAATGGCCCTATGCATTGCTTTCGTGGTCGTCTGTTACAAGGTTAAAACGGATCCTAATTTTACCAGACTTGACTTTTTAAATTACGGTAAACCCCAATTATCAATAATCTTCACCCTTAGTACCTATACCTAACATAAAATTACAATTGGAAGCAGAAAAATGAATAAAACAGTGACTAGAAAAATATTAATAAACATTTGAAAAAAAGCTAGATTTATACGACTGACCGTGTTATATTTTCCGTTAATATTACGTTCTTGTAACTTACTTGTTTTTAATGTAAGAATCTAAACTATGAAAATCGTTTACTAAATGTGTTTTGTTAAATTCCGTTATAGTAACGTCATTAAAAAAGGCAAAATCTTATTTTCCTTAGCATTTAAAAAGAGAGTTTTTAAAAAATCTTTGTCGCCTTTTATTTATTTAAATTTAGTTAATTGAAAAAGATGTATACACACACCACAGATATATATATATTAAATTTAGGATCTGACTATCAGTAAAGTCATGTAGTGTAGTGGATAAGTTTAGGACTTGTAATCTTAAGGCCCAGGTAATCTTAAGGCCCAGTTGAATGAAAGTTTGTCATATGATGAATAGTAGATTGGATGACATTAGAATGTGTACATTAACCATATAAAACAAAGTGTATGAACTGGTTAGATCTTTATTTTTTCACGTTTTCCCGTTGTTTATTGCTTTTCAAATTATTTGGCTGAATATTAACTTTTTTAACAACGAGTGGTGGTAAAGTCAATACAACGTTTGTATGATTTCATAGCTACAACGTTAAAGTTTGGTCAGAGGATTGTAACGTTTTAATTGTTAAATTGTTAAACAAGTCAAAAAACGAACAATAACGTTGAAGCTGAGATTTTGTGCCGTTATTTTACGTTCCTGCAATGGTTTTGTTGGATATTTTACGACTCGTTATTTACGTTTATGGCAAGTTGTGAGTCCCAGTTGCCAGTAAAATCCTGTTTATTTTAACAGTGTACACTTGTTTTAATGCAGTGATTTGACCAGTTGTGTATCTCCGTGCAATAACCCTAGTGGGCAAGCCCACTGTACATTCGGATAAACTTCAGTTATTCGCCCGATAAACAGTGTTTTTCAATGAGGTTTTCAATTGGTTTACCACGGCGGGACGATGATAAACTGTTTTCAATCGAAAAAAAAAAAAAATTTCGATAAACTAGTTTCTCAACAAAACCAATTATCGATAAACAAAGTTTAGCAGTCAGAAAACACATGTTTTTCAATGTGATCACTGGTTTATCGACAAAATGTGTTTGTTCGAATTTGAAAAACAAGTTTTTGATAACACTGTTTATCGGTAAACTCAGTTTAGCGAAAATAAAGTTTTTATCAGCGAAAACAGTGTTTTTCAATGATAACTAAAGTTTATCGATAAACTATATTTTTTCGACTTTCGAAAAAAAAAAAAAACTCTTTATCGAAAACAGTATCAGTAGAAAAAACAGTAGTGTTTTCACATTGATAAATACTTGTTTATCGATACATGTTTATCGAGTGAAAACGTTGTTTTTCGCGAAAAACAATGTTTTTCAACGAGAAAAACACTAGCTCTGTTTATCGGCGATAAATGAGTTTATCGAATTTAATATACATACACCCGGTTTGGGGGGGTTATGGCACCAATACATCAGATGCGCTGCACACTGCTGAATTCAACTAAATTTACATTAGTCATGGAGGAAATATATGACGAAATGCTATTTGAACGAAAGCTCAGAAATTTTCTGCTTACAAACTTTAGAATCTGAGTGAATTACTCTAGTAGCTTATGGTGGTTTTGTATGCACTATATGTCCAGAGTAAATCTTCAGGAATCCACTAATGAAGGTCCAGAACAATATTGGTGGTAACATTGACGCCGAACATGCGAAATGGCCACCGCCCCTTTTTGAGGGGGTCACGCCCTTTGCAGGCGAAGTGGAGTACTGTCTCGACAGGAACCGTTGGACCTAGGAGGTTGCGAGACCACGCAAATGTTGGGAATGGGGACATATGGGGGGGGGGTCAGGGTAATTTTTTTGAATCCAAAAGGCAAAGGGTTTTTAAAATAATTGTCACAAAAACCGATTTCAGCATGTTGCGCACTACTTTTTTATTACCTTGTGACCACTTATGAAGGAATTCAAAGGTTTTCGCGGCCAAAACAGGACGGTGATGTTCACCTACACGTTGGATTTGTTCCTAACTCTTCCTCAGGGATAATTGTTGGGATATACATAAGGGGTAGGTCAAAACAGAAAAATTTGTATTACTTCGGTGCTAACCATTGAGCAAAAATTGAGATACTTACTTAGGTGACAGGGTGGGGCGGGGGTCAAACACTCCAGAATTTCCGATTCCTGTACTTGCGGGGGGATGATTAATGTACTAGGGGTGGGGTCCTAGGGGATGAGCTCCCGTAAGGTCCTGGGTTTTGCCATTTTATGAGCCTAAAAATTAGTTTTAAGAGCACAAAGGTCGCTTCCCTGTTTTCTCTTTGCTCTCCCTTCCTCTTATACTGCTTCAACATTTGTATTACTTCTCTTCTCCTTTGCCCAATCTCTTCCTCTTTCCCTCTTTTTATCTCTCGCTTGCACCTTTTCTATTCGTCCATCTTTTTTACAGTGGGAGCATTGAAGGGGGGAGGGGGAAGCTTTCTCTTCGTCCCTCTTTTTTTTAAGTGGGTAGCCAATTGAATGGGGGGGGAAGCTTTTATCTTCTTCCCTCTTTTTTACAGTGGTGTAGCCAATTGAATGGGGGAACTTCTCCCCCCCCCCCCCACACACACACCGAATCGGGAAAGAGGAGCAAAAATGGGAAGGAAACAAGGAAGAGAAAAAGAGAAAAGAAAAAATGAGGGGAAGAGAAAGTTTTCAGGTATTTTTGTAAATTTTAGCGACTTTTTCATGTCGACCCGGAACGAAACATTATGAATTCATTCATAATTGTAAGTGCGCAACATGCTGAAATCGGCTTTTGACAATATCTAAAAACCTTTGACTTTTGAACCAAAAAGTTATTACTGACCCCCCTCCCCCACATAAGGTGGCCATTTCGAACATTTGGAGTGGTCTCGCAACCCCCTAAGTCCAACGGTTCTGTAGATACTAGTCAGAACTACTCGCTCAAAAAAGGCGTACGTTAACCTCCCCTCCCTGGCCTTTCAGCATTTCGGCTTAGTGTGAATTTTGTTACAAACCAAATACTGGTCCGGACATCAATAGTGGCATTAATGAAGAGTTTAGCTCTGCACATATATTAATACAAAACACCATGAAGCATAGAGCAAATGTGACTGAAGTATGAATTCATTCAGTATGTCTGAATACTTTACTTTGTAATGACACGCCCTCAATGTACAGGATAAGGAGGGTAACCCCCTTCTCCAGGGTGAATTTAGATGCGACTTAGACACCATGTTCAAAGTGTATAGGTGATATGTGTTGTTACACAGATTTCTAGGTCGTAAAAGTATATCATGTGACTGGTAAACACGGGAACACACAGAACTAGGGGGTGGTGTTATTGCCCAACAAAAATGCAAGTATGAATTTTACCCCAAGCCCAAATAGGAGACACCCCTAACATAAACAACCTACTTTAAAAAAATTAAAATTCAATCAATCACCCCCCTGTAATACCCCCTAAAGATTTTCCAACTAAAATGTAAACACTGCTAAAGAAGACTAATTGTTAAGTAGCCTTGTGCTTTCACTGAGTAGTTGCAGTGAGCACAGTGAGTACGGTGAGGCTCTGTGTGAAAACACTCAGGCGGTACAATTTACAGCAAGCTGTTTTGTCCATATTTGACTGATTAAAGCGCCAATTATTGACAAAAAAACACCAGTCAAACTCTGTGATTGAATTGTAATGTTATTACTTTGCTTTACTATAAAAAGCAGTGTAAATGACAGATGTAGTATGTCCACTATCTCATTATTCAGAGATTATTGATATACGGATTGTGTGCACTAGTGTATTGGCATTGTATTTCTAACCCCCCAGAGCTTAAGGAGTAATCTGATCAATCTATTCTGTATTCAGTTAAACAAGGTCACGGCCAATGTTAGGCCACTATGCAGGGATTTAATTTAGTGTTGATTAATTCTTTAGGTTTTGTAAAAGAGTTACTTATGTTTACCTAGCATCTGCTCAGACGTCGCCCTTCTTGGTAGCCGATATCAGTTTGCTGTACAATTGTTAGTTGTAAAACTATTTTCTAAAAAAAACATTAAGACAGCTAAGGCTAAAAATTACTTTGATATGCATTAGTTTCTTATCTTGAATACTGCCGGAACTGCATACACGCAGCTCCATTGCTAAATTCCTGAAATGGATTAATTTGTGATATCCGAATTTTTAAAACAACATTTAAAAAACAAAAAAACTAAAAGACATGTACCATTGGTGGTAAATAATATAACATTCCACAAATTGGCTGGAATTGAATAAAATGTTTTGAATGTTAGTAAACTAAACAGCAATTCTGAAATCACGCATACAAATCCTGAATCTTGGTGATATCATGTGTGATACTTGAGAGTACTTGACAATTCAATGTATCATTCACATGCAAGGCTCCGAATTTGGAAACCTATATTTCAAAATTTCAGAGGGTATGTACAGGGGGGTTAGAAACGTCGTCTGATTTCAGTAAATTGATTTTTTCTAGTTTAATTAGATGTCCTCCATATTTTGAGGCTTGGGGGTTTTCATTTTTTTTTATTATCACAAACCACAGACACCCCCCTAACAGCACTTGCTTAACGCCCACGTCGCACTCGCACAGCCATACTTGGGTTAAGTTATATAGGTGCAAATGCGCACAAAATCATTAGGCAGATTTTGATACGTGGGTCCGTGGTAACCGTGAATCCACCAATCACGTACTTTTAATTCATTTTTCAAAATTGAAAAATTAAACTCAAATCCGCTTTGTGGCTTTGTAGATATGTTTGTACTTATCTTCTGTGCCAATTTGCATGACCATAATATTTTTTTGTTTCTCTGTTTACCTTTTTCCCTTCGAGTTCTCGAGTAATTTAAATTTTTAAGTATCTCACAGGGTGATAATGATCGTTCGATTCGTCTGTCCAATATACTTAGATAACGAATAAATTTTGTGACTTGTATATTGTTGTAAGGAACTATTTATTGGCTACACAGAATTTTTTTCTTTCTTCATTAAAATATGTACCACTCAATTCGCTTGTGAATGAGTCTAACAAGCCGTGTCCTAGTCGATAACAGGTTTACTCTAATGAAAGGCAATCCCAATGATTACAGGCAATGAACGTCTGATTAGATTTGTAACGATTTTTGGACCCCGTCTGTTTTATACATATCATGATTTATTGAAAGGTGGGTGACCGGATTGACAACCTCGTCCTCCATTTTGCTAACACAAAATTTAGATTTTGGTGTCAGAAGAAAGTTCATAGTTTACGCATTCCTACACACGAACAAACTTCTTCGTAACAATTACAAATGAAGAGCGCCGCTCATTACTCTCATTACTGAATGGTGACGTCATATTTGTGATACAGCTTGGGGAGATTTCGAAAATTCTGCAATGTGTGTTCATGACGTTCGAGAGACTTCTTAGATCTCAGGTGGTCAAAATTATATGCGCAATGATAATGGGAAAATCCGAGATGGTCTCGGCTATTGGAAGCTAAAAATAGAATTCAAATCAGACTTTCCGTTGGTGAATGTTGGTGTTGTTTTTGTTTTAGTAAAGTTGCGCCATGAGTCAATCCCAGAAATTGGTGGTTCAAAAGGTACTCCTAAATAATCGTATATTATGAGCGATATAATGTGACTAGTGATGTACTATTGTATCGGTGTCACTTGGTCAATTCTGAACACACTGTCTCATCTATTCAAGGTGACATGAACGTTTACTAAGCTGACATTGCGAATATGCATGGCTATTTTCCGGCAGTGGAATTGGGAAATGCAATGGGAGTATTGATTGCGGTCATACTTATATGCGCTGAACTGTGCTTTGACTCAGAAGGGCCAGTTGCGGCGCAATCAAGCATGGTTTGCATCACACGTACAATGTACACACAAAGATTTACTGCATTCCATTGTATGTATACTGCAACGCGGTTAATTTAAACTTAGGTCAGTCAGCCGTGGCTTGATCGAGTGCTATAGACCAGTTAACAGCAATGTTTGTAAACATGTTAGGGCCTGGTATCTTGAAATAGGTCGGCCTGACTGTTACACACTGGGCAATTGTATCTGTTAGATTTTTAATACTATGGGCCATGACGATTCGCAGGAATGGATTCGCAGACAACAAAAGAAGTAACGTAGGATGTTACACCTGGTCTATAGATGCCGAAGTCCTTATGGTTGATTTGACTAAATAGGATTTTACTACACATGCGTGAGTTGCCGTCGGTGACTAGCGTCGGTGACTAGAATCGATGTACGCATACATAAAACATTTATACAGGCTTCAATACAGTAGGTTTGTTTGTGCTACAGTGAAAGTTTAGGCGCAGGAAATGTTTCCTTTTAATGTTATTAAAAATTATATAAATGTGGTATACCACGTTTTTTATGGAAAAGGACGCATATTTTATAACACACACTGTCCTATGGACCAATTTAGCGCACCTTCTTGCTTCTACTATCAAATTTAAAACGGCTGGACTAATTCAAAGTTTGTAATTGTGATATGCTTCCGTGTGTTGGAGAAAATATCATAGGAAAATTCGGACCGTGATCGGACCACCCACCTTTAAAAGGTGGGAATAAGTATTTAGCCAGGTGCAGTTTCTATTAAAGCAATAATAGCTCATTTTTGAAGAGCGCCCCCAATTTTCAAAATTTGAGACTTTTGCACAGTTGTGTTGGTAATTGTCTAGTAAATTATACCTGCGAACGGTAATACTCAAAAGTTCATATTAGTCATAAAAGTTGCGATTTTGTAATTAGAATCGAGGTCGTACATTGTGATTTAATGGCAGAGCAAAAAAACGGTCAAATTTGTTTCCGTCCATTATAAAATAGTGCCATCTCACGAGAATGACCTTCGTAACTTAACTTTCTTGAACTAATGGATGAACGTAGACATATATATAGTGCTATTTGCCGGCCAATTTATATTGGAAGGCCGTTTCCAGCCACCGTTGAATTATTATCGGGATCTACGATATTAATTATTCTAATTACAAAATTCCTTCTTTTTCAATGGTTTCAATTGATCATGTAAAACATGTAAGAAATAATTTGCAGAATTTTAGGGTTTGCATGACTTGGCCTATGTTCAAGTGAATTCCCTCTGTCAGTCTGTATGAAAGCACCTCCTTATCAGTGTTTCTCGACTGGCCATTGCATTAGTACAAAGGCTATCTCGGTTGCTTTCTAATAAGTGTAAATGTTAGGCATTTCTTCCCCCCGTTTCGTTTCCTCATTAGCTGAATGAGGACCGGGTTTTGTTTTTAAAATACCCAGTCCTTCAACTTTAACAACGTTTTAATCTTTGATTTTGTTTCATACTGGTTTGATTGATATAATTTTATTCTACAAATATGCAAAAACTGTACCATTAATTACATTTTACATTTGAATACAACCAAGCGGCTGATTTAGCATGCGATTTTAGATAGACATATATCTACCAGATTACTCCTATTTTTAACATTTACAACGCATAATTCAACAAATGTACCTTGACGCAAATCTTTGTTGAACACTATTTTTTTCATAGCGGCCATTCGAAGTCAGTTGTGTAGGGGCACTTTCGAACCACCTCGGAAGGGGATTGTTCCTGCTAACAGACTTAATGGGACATGTCCTTCTATGCTGTTTTGTTTTTGTTGTCCAAGGGGGGGGGGGCTGGAGGAACCAAATGTACATTAATAACAAATTATACAATCATATAACCTTCTGATTCTGATCCCGCAAATAAAACTTGCACCTATTTTTAAAAGGAATAAAATGTCACCTCAATTTCCTTTCCCTAATGTCAGTCGGCCCGGTGTCACGAGCGAGCCAGTCCTATCTTTTTAGAGTCCGTCGGCCGTTATGTTTTGAGTTTCAAATTCCTTAGGAAACATAGGTTATGAAATTAGGAGTCCTTAGACACTAAGTTTTGATTTTCAGTGTCCTAGGCTCTCGTAACTAACACGAAGTGTCCTGTGGACTATAGGAAATCAATAAGAAGAGTCTAGGACATTTTTAAAATATGGACTTGAATTTTATTACATACACACATCTCAGCGTCCCTAAATTGTGAGGGTCCGGGGAGTGTGTGTACTAGTTGTGAGTGTCCCATGCAGTTGAATTAACAGTCCTAGGACCATATGTTTTAAAATTAGGAGTCCTATGGATACCAAGTTTTGATTCTCAGGGTCCTGGGGACATCGTTAATGACACGCAGTGTTCCAATGGACGACATGTAATAAAAGGAAGATCATAGGAACAATTAAAATAGTGGGAATAGTGAAGTTTACTTTACTTACACCCACATCTCACGGGTCCTAAAATTTGGAGCGTCCGGGGACGGGGTGTGTGCTAATCGTGGGGGCCCATGCAGCTGGTTTTCAAATGTAAGCATCCCAGCACAATTGAATGTATGCTTGAAATGGCACACCATTAAGTATTCCTTTAACCTTAAAAGGCCCGGGGGAGGGGGTGGGGAATCCGCCCCCCCCCTCACAATTTTTGTCGTACTCCACCTATTTCTTATTTTTTCACGCCGAAAACTACATGGACTTGTTCTTGAAGCCTGCGCTCATATAAGAACCATTATGGAAACAAAATCGGACCTTCGGTTATGACGCGGCGTTACGTATCGCGCACTGCGTGCGAAGAAAAGCTATTTCCCATAAATTACACGACAAAGAGCAGAAATCCAGTTTTTGTGATAAGAATACGTTACACTATGTTTTATCTGATTTATTTGATTATTTGTAGTAAGAGCATTGTGTGCGCATACTTTGACATACGTCATGGCCAAAAAATCTAATCTTTTGCTTGAAAAAAAAAATTTACATGCACCATGCATGCATAAAATACGACGCAGCGGCCTGAAAATAAATGCAATTGGACCAGGGCCGTCGCTAGCATTTTGTCAGGGTGGGGTGTAAAGTGAAGAAATGTTATTGCCTGCAGTAAGAGTCCATGGAAGCGTAGTGACGATAAAAAAACAATATCAATTAACGGCGCACGGTTCGGGGCCACTTAAGGGCAGTTGAAAATTGTCCTAAGTAGATGCGCTTACAGAGCATTTTTTCTTGATCGTTTTGAACTGCACACCGCAGTACCTTGACCCCAAACCGGAAATCCTTAACGGGTTGTACAAAATGGGGCCGCCCCTTTAGGCCCCTTGCTGGGTGGCAGGGGTCCGAGCCCCTGCGGGTCCAGGGGGCGGACCCCCGGAAGCTCTTGGATTTTAGCTCTTCAGAACCTTCAAATGACCAATGTTGAGGGTGTAAAATAGTAACCAATTTCAAATAAAGACCCGATTAAAGACTGGTGTTCTAACTTGCTCACTGAGACGGGCAGTATACATTGTATAAAACCCTTGTACTGCCAAGATAATTAACATATATCGACGCCAATGTCTTAATGGTTGTGGTGCATGAGCAGAAGCCCTTCTGGGGGTCTAGGGGGCGAAGCCCGGGCACCGTAAGTCTTGGTTGGATTTCATCCTATTCAGAACCTTCAAGATTACCTACACTTTTTGAGGGTAATGGGAACGAATCAAAGAAAAGCTGGTTGCTAAAACTTTGCTCACTGATACGGGCAAGTATAAGCTTGTACGGCGAAGGGGAACTATACACATTATTGCTAGCGCCAATGTCTTTATACGGATCCGGGCATGAGATATGCCCCTGCGGGGTCCAGGGGCGGACCCCCGGAATGTTCCTTCTTGGATTTTGTCTTATTAAAAGGGTTTTTTTAAGGTCCCTAAGTAAGTAATTATAATATTTCAATAACAGTCATTAGACCTATAAGTTTATGGTGCTGGGGGCTAGGGAATCCATCCCTACCAGATTTTTTCTGAACCACTTCAGCTCCCGACTGAAAATTCCCCGTATACATCACGGTAGACCAACTTTGGGGAATGGCCATGTGCTCCCCCTCGTGTTTTTCTCAATTTATTTTACACATTTCTTTTGTGATCACACTTACTGTGGGCACATTAACAATTCATTATTATAATACCGTTGGTTAGGCTTGGAACAAAACTAATTGACATTGAGGGGAAGCCAAATATTTGGGTGATATTTGGATTAATTAAGTCGGGTTCAATCTCATGCGTCTGATGTCGTTCTCCTTTTGTTCATTCTGACTTTCCCCTTTCTCTCTTTCTTTTCTCTTTCCCTTCCCTCTTTTTTTTTTATTTTTTTTTTCTTTCTATTTTTTTTTCCGTCTCTCTCTCCTCCCTTTTTTCTTTTTTCTTGTCTCTTTTCCTTCTCTCTTGGGTCTCTTTCCCCTTTTCTTTTTTCTTTCTCTTTTTGAGATTGCTGGGGGGTGTTCCACCCCCCCACACCCCCCATGGGTTGGCACGGGCCGTGATTGGACTGGTAACAGACGAACTGGCAGTTGGAACAACTAGCCCATGGAAGCATGCACTGCTTTTAGACCTCGAGGGCATGTCTGCTCTTAGCAAGTGAAAGCCCCACTTGGATCGTAATCCTCAGAGCAATTATCAAGGAATCTTGCTTCAACTGGGATAAGTTAACCAATGTCGAACCAACGATCGAAGAGAGACGGCATAAAGCTCACTACAAGAGCCTTGAATCCATGCTAGCACAGAATGTTTGTTACTGGTAGTAGGAGTAATTGCAACACCATATATAGGACGGAAAGTGCAAAGTTTCGCGAGTCGCCGCGAAGAACGAGAAAAATGTAAAAAAATGTTGGATCTTGCAGGTAAAAACAAACAGCTCATCAATGCAATAACTACTTTCACCATGAAAAATGGAAGCTCTGGATTGTACAGGTTTCACCTTGACTACACATTAACCGAAAGTAATGGAGGAGCAGCATCTGAATGTAGAGGCATACAGCACTTTTTGCCAGTTTGGGGCTCAACCATAGCATGGTCTTTACACGGGTTAGGTTCAGTCTCGGGTAAAACATAATTGCTCTAGAAAGACTCGACATGATTGGCTCCCTGCCAGATTGGATTACCTTAAGAGCAGTCCATAATTGAGGTAATTACGCAACCTCCACCTCTAGAAGATGCTAATGTATCTGCTACAGACAACTATGAGCCGGTAATTCAATTTAGGGAGACGAAGAAGAGACACGTCATTCAATTATGTGTATCAACACAAAGTGACAGTTGAAGAGAACAGGCACAAGTATATAACCCCTCGTCTATCTGAGCCCCTTTTTTGGAGTGAGGTTATAAAAATCCAATATTTCCTACTGGTACTACTATATTCTTTCAAAAGTATATTTGGTACCACGGATAGCTAGATGGCTTTTATTCTATTGGCAATCAAATAAGTAGAAACTCCAATAATGACGTCACTAGGAATTGTCCATAGTCAAGAGAGGTTATGAAAAACTGGATCTTTTGATGCCAACGGATAAATGGATACTGACGATTTTGCTGTCTTACCAATCAGTATAAAGCACTAAAACCTCTCTGTTTAGAGTCGTTTGCCATCATTTAGAAGGGCCAAAGCCAGCAACGGATCTGATATTCCGAATGTTGTTGTTTTTTTGACAATGGAAATTGTCAATGTTCCTGCCTTTTGGACTTATGACCACAATCCTCAATCCATCACTTCAAGAATCGTCCTTACACACTTCTATTCCGGTGGTGCTGATTTTTTGCACGAAAAGGAGCAGAATACCAATTGGAAATTAAATAAATTCTTCCCCCCCCCCCCATATTCGTAATTGAGAAATCTTGCTAAAAGGGAGCTGAAAAGGACATGCATCAATGTCTCAGAGCGTAGAGGATGAGCTCAGCAACAGATTCAATGTAGAAGAGCAAGCACACGCAAAAAGCAAATATTTTAGCACTACACTAGTAACAAACTTCAAAGAAACGCAGCTTAAAGGAAATACCGCAATAAGAAAAGCTAGAAAACTGAGAAACCACTAGTTTAGAAATCCCCGGAATGCTACTGAGGAAAAGGTCCCACGATAATGCCATATCAATCTCAATACAAGAGAGTTTCCACTCCCTCGACCAGGAGGAGTTCAAGACTGTAAGATTCTCTAGGACATGCAGAAGAAAGACCTATATGGAGGATTTAATACCCTGAAGAATTGAAGCGGTAATCTACATACAAACTGCTTATTCCTTAATTGTTTGCAAAGGGGCCTTATTATCCATAATTCCTTCATAGATTTCAAGATAACACCCCATCGAGGTAACGATGAAAATGCTAATGGATATGGTAACGCCACACCGTACTTGTTAACTGTCCATCGATACAAAGGCTAAAGTGATCCCCCCTGATGGAAAACTAACCTATGTGGAAAGTACTTATTATTCTTATTACGTACGCTCCAGAGCAAAGCCCCAGAACCCTGCAACACGAGTTAATCACCAGGGTGCAACTGTCATTTGCACTAGCAAATCCCAATGATTCTGATAGAAAAATAGTTTGTGTTTGAAAATCTGCCTTATCTACTCGGCTAGTTTAATCAGTCAATATAACATGAAAGGACCTCTGGGGATAATAGTCTTAATATACATATAGGCATAACTTATTTCCTTATGAATAGGTTTGGAACATGAAAATAACAACTCAAATAATCCCCTTTTCCCCCATAATATCGCATTTGCTGTTAGACTTCCAGTGTGCGGGTCCCATTCTTGATCCTGGGGTCCAAAACTGGGAATTGACATCAACACCTTCAAAACATTCTCTTTTGGTCAAACAATATAATATTTTAAAAATGATAGTATAAAGCATTAACATTGTAAATATTTATAGTGCATGTTACATATATCCACCCCGTTTATCATTTTGCGCGTGCCACTAATTTATGTCATAAATTGGATAACGTGATAAACATTATCGTATTATAGTCCGATTTGTTTTGAAAACCCGCACAAACGTACAATATAACTTTGACTGATGGAAATGATCCTTTGTATAAATTTAAGCTGATCAGATTGGCCGCTCTTTGAGACTGCTTATGTTGGATATTCTTTTATTAAAGATGCAAAATAGCTGGCGCAATCGGGTCCATTTTTACTCGCGCTCAAGTTTTTAATGCTTATTTTATATGTAGAAGTAAAATTTTTTATGACACCCATTTCTTTAGAAGATATCTATAACATTTTTTGGCTATAATAAATACGAGTCAAATGTGCCAAAAATTTATAACGTTTTCTAGCGAATACTAGACTACCCTCACAAGGCAGTAGTCTATGGAAAAACTGTCAACTTTGGCCATGTTTCTATAAAAAGTTTTAATAGAGAAGTTCAAGAATATCCCATCAAAGTACAAGCTAATTAATTCACCGAATAAATAACCATGTTTTGTTCAATATACGACGGTAACCAAGTTTTTTGTTATAACTATTAAACGTAAATTGCATTGAAATGCCCAACAGGGAATACACAATAGTCAGTACAAAGCTGAGAGTTGAGCCAATCGATGTGAAATAAGTGTAAATTGCCATCAGATTCTGCTTTATAAATGCAATAATTTGAGAAACATAACAGTTTCCAATGCCAATTATGAAAATACATCACTTTCGAAGTGTAACCAGGGCATTTTCAGACATTTGAAGCAGTTTTTTTTAGATAAACAAAAATGTTTGTCTGATACTTTTGAAATTGTAACATACGTCATCAATATGGCAGCCAAAATGTGAACATCTTTAAAAATACTTGACCCAATATTTATAAGTATGACAGCCTTCAAATCGAAATCAACGTATCAATGAGCTTAGAAATATACCTTGATCGCTGTCAACAAATTACCAACATACATTTTAATTTTGTTTTCAATGTGCCAAAACCGAAATAAAACTCATATGGTGCAAAGTTGTCAAAATACATAGGATTACATTTTTTCACATATATTGCACTCAATTTTAATTATTTGTACACATTTTTATTTTATCGGGATTATACCTGGTATTACTTGGTTGATCATAGGTACATTTCTAATTGTTTTCATTGACGACAATAATTTTAATACGTTGAAGGTAATATTAAGAAATGTGTGTCAAGTGTTGTTTTTTGAAGATATTCAAACGTACTCGCTTATATTGGCTGCCATAATTGAATTGACGTCCATGTTACAAGCATATCTTTAAAATATCATAATACATTTATTTGTGTCTAACACATAAGCTCTAAATCTTATGTTTATTTTTTATATCGCAGGCATTTGCTGTTATAGGGCAATATTTAACATTATTGCCATACACTTGTCCATTGGATCCTATAGTATACTAGTAACACCATAGTTTGATAATTAGGTTGAAATATTAATTATTAAAAAAAAAAAAAAAATCTTGGATTTCTCACAATGCCCAAGGATGCCAGTGGCGCCCGGCAGATTCCTATTTTACACCCCTAATCTATCATTTTCATTTTCAGCAAAAAAATTGTGGTATATACCTCACCTTTCGTCAGGCCATAACTTGAACCACATATCTCTCCGACTATAGTAATCTCTTCATTTTTTCAGAACGTTTTCTCTAGTAAAACTTCCTCTGTCTATAATCTTACAACATGCTCTATAAATACCAATACCAGTTAAATATCAACATTTAAAAGCAGATTTAATTTAAAAAATTGAAAACCAAGTAATAAAATTAAATTTTTCAAAAGAGAAAAATAAGATCCCTAATAAGTAAAAAATAACATAGAATAAATAAAATTAATGTAGATACATTAAGAAAAAAGAATAATAACCAGTCTAGAAAAACCCAACGACTCATTAAAGTGTATGCGACCAAGTATCGAACTACGTCGAAAATCACCATTTTACAACAATACATACACTATTACATAACATACCCTGGTCGTCTGAAGATCTCACCGCTAACCTACAGCGGACTGCTCGGATTCGGCCTGCTTTTAAGTAACCAAGTAACTTTCAATTAAAGTACAGTAGCATATTTGTATGCCTTGGCACGCTCATCACATACCACAGAATCCTAGGACTACACAGCACAGTTAGGGTCTGGGACACTGCATCACAGTATCACAGGGTCCTAGGACTTTGCGTCAGTGCACAGAGTCCTATGACGCTTCCTGATTGACTTTGAATTTTGCGATAGTTGTAACGAATTTGAGAGTCCCCCAAAATACAGAGTCCGGGTCGGCACTAAGTAAAAAGTTAACTTTAGTTTTCAGACTCTTTGTCCTAGGACACACAGTTTCTGATTCCTGATTAAAGGTTTCAGAGACTGGGCGCTACGGACGCCCATCTCCGAGACCTAGAGTCCTAGGATTCTCTGATATGTAGGACTCTTAATTCTCACAAATGGCCGGCCATGGCGGTTTAGAAAAAAGTTCAGATTCCATTTTCATCTGCAGGGCCATTGTTATAATATTGTCTCGCAGTGAAAAGATGTCAGGTGTGTAGCACCTCTCCATTTTTAACGGATTTTTTTTTACATGAAGTAAGCACAAAATACTTATCATCGTTCACACATACCCTCAGCAAAAAAAGAAAGTCCCCTCTTGGGGGAAAATACTTTTTGACGTAACTCGTCAAAAACTTGCATTCGTACAGCAGCTATCTCGGTTGCTTTCTATAAGTGTATAATGTTGCATTCTTCCCGTTTCGTTTCCTAATTAGTTTGAATGGGAACACGGGTTTTGTTTTTTATATTACCTCTTTCCTTCAACTTTAACAACGTTTTAATCTTGATTTTGTTTCATACTGGTTTAGATGGATGATTTTTTCTACATGCAAAAACTATAATAACCATGTTAATACAATTTTACATTTGATAACAACCAGCGCTGATTTTAGCATGCGTAGTTGTAAATCTTTTCAATTTCACACCAGATTACTCCTATTTTTAACAATTTACAACGCATAATCCAACAAAAATGTACCTTGGCCAAATCTATTTTACACTTTGGTTTCATAGCCGGCCGCCATTCGAAGGTCATTTGTGGTTCTGAAAGAAAATAGACATTTTTTTCATGACGCTACTCTTTTGACTGTTTCAGGGACTTGTTTTTAACGCATCTTTTGCCAAGAATGCTAAGCGCAGGGGAAATCAGAACCACCTCAGGAAGGTGATTTGGTTCCTGCTAACAGACTATGGGACATGTCCTTCTATGCTGTGTTTTGTTGTCCCCCAAGGGGGGGGGGGGCTGGAGAACCAAATGTGTTAAATTAATACCAAATTATAAAAATCAATAACCGGAATGATCCCGCAAATAAAACTTTCCATTGTTCTTTAAAGGAATAAAATGTCACCTTATTTATGGCGACGCCATCTTGGATTTCTCAAAATGCCCAAGGATGCCCAGGTGGCACCCGGCAGATTCTTATTTTACACACCCTAATCTATCATTTTCAGCAAAAAAATTGTGTATATACTCAACTTTACCGTCAGGCCATAACTTGAACCATATCTCTCCGACTAATATTAATCTCTTCATTTTTTCAGAACTGTTTTCTCTATTTAAAACTTCCTCTGTCTATAATATTACAACATGCTCTATAAATACCAATTACCAGTTAAATATCAACATTTAAAAAGAAGAGTTTAATTTAAAAAATTGAAAACACAAGTAATAAAATTAAATTTCAAAAGAGAAGTAATAAAATCACTAATAAGTAAAAAAATAACAGAGAAATAATAAAATTAATGTAAATAAATTAAGAAAAAAAATAATAACACAATTCTAAACCCAACGACTCTTAAAGTGGTGCGACCAGTACTCGAACCTACGTAGAAAATCACCATTTTACAACAATACATACACATATACTATTACATACCTGGTCGTCTGAAGATCTGCACCGCTAAGCCACAGCGGACTGCTCGGATTCGGCCTGCTTTTAAGTAACCAAGTACCTTTCAATTAAAGTACGAGTAGCATATTTGTATGCCTTGGGACGCTACATCACAGTACCACAGAATCCTAGGACTACACAGCACAGGTTAGGGTCCTGGGACACTGCATCACAGTATCACAGGGTCCTAGGACTTTGCGTCATTGCACAGAGTCCTAGGACGCTTCCTGAGAGGACTTTGAATTTTGCGATAGTTGTAACGAATTGAGAGTCCCCCAAAATACAGAGTCCGGGTCGCACTAAGTAAAAGTTAACTTTAGTTTTCAGAAGCTCTGTGTCCTAGGACACACAGTTTCTGAATCCTGATTAAAGGTTTCGGAGACTGGGCGTCCTACGGACGCCCAGTCTCCGAAACCTAGAGTCCTAGGACTTTCTGATATGTAGGACTCTTAAATTCCTCACACCGGCATGCGGTGGAGAAAAACAGTTCAGATTCATTTTCATCTGCAGGGCCATTGTTATATTGTCTCGCAGTTGAAAGATTTCAGGTGTTATCACCTCTCCATTTTAGACTGAGTATTTTTTTACATGAAGTAAGCACAAAATACTTATCATCGTTCACAAATACACTCAGCAAAAAAGGAAAGTCCCCCTCTGATACTTTTTGACGTAACTCGTCAAAAACTTGCATTAGTACAAAGGCTATCTCGGTTGCTTTCTATAAGTGTATAATGTTAGCATTCTTCCCGTTTCGTTTCCTAATTAGTTGAATGAGGAACACGGGTTTGTTTTTACCCAGTTCCTTCAACTTTAACAACGTTTTAATCTTTGATTTTGTTTCATACTGGTTTAGATTGATATAATTTTATTCTACATGCAAAAACTATACCATTTAATTACAATTTTACATTTGATAACAACCAGCGCTGATTTTAGCATGCGAGTTTAGACATATTTTCACCAGATTACTCCTATTTTTAACAATTTACAACGCATAATCCAACAAAAATGTACCTTGGCCAAATCTATTTTACACTTTTTTCATAGCCGCCATTCGAAGTCAGTTGTGTTGCTGAAAAGAAAATAGACAGTTTTTTCATGACCTACTCTTTGACTGTTCAGGACTTGTAACGCATCTATTTGCCAAAGAATGCTAGCGCAGGGGCAAGTTCAGAACCACCTCGGAAGGGGGATTTGGTTCCTGCTAACAGACTATGGGACATGTCCTTCTATGCTGTTGTTTTGTTGTCCCCAAGGGGGGGGGGGGCTGGAGGAACCAAATGTAAATTAATAACAAATTATTACAATCATATAACCGTCTGATCCCGCAAATAAAACTTGCACATTTTCTTTAAAAGGAATAAAATGTCACCTCAATTTCCTTTTCCTAATGTCAGTCGGCCCGGCATGCGGTGGAGAAAAACAGTTCAGATTCATTTTCATCTGCAGGGCCATTGTTATATTGTCTCGCAGTTGAAAGATTTCAGGTGTTATCACCTCTCCAATTTAGACTGAGTATTTTTTTACATGAAGTAAGCACAAAATACTTATCATCGTTCACAAATACACCCCCTCTGATACTTTTTGACGTAACTCGAAAAGTATTTAACTTATTTTTATTATTCAAAAACTAATGTATGCGCAAATTTCTTACGCACAAAATGACAATTTACTTTTGCCCGATAGACATCGTTTTTACCATGAAATCGTCCATTTTATGAAATTTCATAGAATCACGTTCAGGTTAAGGTTAAGGTTAGAGTTTAGAATTTGGGTTAAGGTTAGGTTATAGGGTCAGGGTTTAGTGGACCTTTTTCGGAATAGTGAATCTATTTTGTTTATAGGACGTGGTGTTTGTTTCGGACCAGGGACGTTTTTGTTTCGGACAGGAGAACCCATTTTTTTCTTTACTTTCATTCGACTCTTTTTTACAGAACGTTTTTGGCAGTTTTGGCAATAATGTCCACATATTTCTATTATTGAATAACAAATACAAATATAAACCCAGGCAATGTAACATATTTGCACGTGCTAACTATGAGCGACTTGTCACGTCAACTCAAAATGGATGCGACGCCACCACAAATACTGTCGAGCTTGTCCTTTTTTTGTATTATCATGGCAACTGTTGCATTAGGTTAAGATATAGCTTACATTATAATTAACAAAAATATCATGTTCTTGGCTTTTAAACAGTTCAGTTTTCAGATCATAACATTCTTAGTGGGCGTAAAATGTTGGCTAATGACATGCCACTAGTGATATATCCCTAACGTCCATAGAGGAAAATCTAACAATCACCGCAAAAAAAGTGAGGTAGCGGTATTTTTGTTGTCAGATCTATGAGCAATTACCCACTAACCCAAGGCACGTGTCCGCTCCGTGATTTGAAGCGATTAAGGGACGTAAGGGATATATATGCAAAAAAAAAAAACATGTGTTCGAAAATAAATGTGGGCGCTTCTTTCTGGAAAAGCCCTCGTGTCTCTTTAAAGATATATTGCGAGAGGATAAAAATTGTGAAAATGAATTATTAGCTTATAAATCAGCGACAAGTGTGAACAATTCCAATAAACTACAATCTAGGAAAAATCAAATGGTTTAAAAATTGAAGTAGTTCAGGAATTTATGATGCCGACTACGGCACATTGACATGCAGTGATGGCGACACTCAAAATTTAGGCCCTACACTAAACAGCTGATTTTGGTACACACCAGTACATGACAACGATCAATCAATGTATGTGTTTGCACTCCAACTTTGAAGGTCATGGTGTTCAATACCGTGCTTCAGTATCTGGGGCATTTACAGGGAAAGGCTTTGATTGAATTGATACCAAAGTTATACAGCGCTGCTAAAATCATTTTTTATAACCTTTGAATTACATACATACCCCTAGATCCAATCTAAGTAGCCTAAGAAAGTACGATTTGCACGTCATTTTGGTATTAAAAATGCAAACAACAAAATCGTGAAAATCAAAGGTTTTTCTTGTCGGAAAGACTAGACTTAAAGTACTTGTGTTTATGTGAGTGCATTGCACTGAATCAAATGCAACATTAGTGTATATCCCTTACATCGCTATAGGAAAATGACTACCAACCTGATGATCACCGCAAAAAAGGAGGTAGCGTTATTTGTCTGAATTGTTAGATCTACAATCATGGAAAAAATGTTTGGTACACTTTGTCCGATTTAAGGAAATATTGACCCCCTCTCCCCAAGGCAACGTTGATCCGAGTCACGGTGTCAGCAACCACGTCAGGTCTCCCAACATTGATTGATGGGGTCGGGGAAGAATTTGGTAAAGAACAATGACTTACCCAAATATGATCTCATTTGTGAACATGGGAATGGTTCCAATATAATATTATTGCATCAAGTGTGCCAACTATTTTATTCGAGGATTGTAGGGGCAGTTTCCCCATAAACACAAGACAGAGGTCCGCTCCGTGTGTTTTGAAAAGTGGCAAAAAATGCCATTTAGGAACGTAAGAGATATAGAATGCTTACCAATGTATTAGATCACACCTGAAGTAAAAAGGCCGAATACGCCGTCTTTATGTAATAAGATGATGATTTAGTGTTTTCTCTCGTGCACGACAGAAAACTAAAGCATGGATTTCTATAGGGACGATTACGATAGTAGGCAAGTTCAAAACAAGGTTTGCTGTTTTCATTTGTACTTGTTTGTCCAATAAACATTCGAAACGTTCTCGGTAGGTGGTCTACAACCGATCAAGTGCAATTTGAGAGAAATTCGTATCCTCAAAAAAATCTCCTCCTGTCACTTTAAACACATCTAACTCAACTATACACAGTAGATTGTTGAAAACTGACAACTTTGGTCATGCTTCTTAGATCTTTCACATTTAAAATTCTCACAGAGGAAATACAACAATATTACGCCAAAGTACAAGCTAAATTCAGCAATATGACCATATCTTCAACATAATAGTGACAAGAAAACTTTAAGTTATGAAACACAAAATGTAAAATTCATCAAATTTTGCGAGGGCGCCGTGCATTATGACGTCCTATAAGCAAGGTGCTGAAAATGTTGGCACTCATTTTGATATCAGTGGATTAGGGGAGACCCACAGCTATGCCAAAATTAAGTTCATAGGAGGTTGGTATGGAAAAATCTAGCCTGGTTAGACGAGGGTTATAGTGCACTTTGAGACACTTTAAAGCAATTCTTTCAGATACCATGCAACAAGGAAGTACACGCAAGTATTTTAGCCTTACGGTAGGCAAGTTAGTTGTGTACAACTAAAAGTTTACTTATTTCAAGCAATTTAACTTGCCTTAGTTTTGAGTTTGACTAAAGACTTTGAAGAGAGTTTTACTTGACACCCTATTGGCTTGTCATGGTTTAATCATTGTACGATAGGTAGGGCTATCTTGGCACCAGAAGGGGCTTTATTTTCGCGATAACTTTCTAATACGAACATTATTGATATGTTCTTCCCGTTTTGTTTCCTTAATAGCCGTGTTAGTTTAACTCGATTCGCGCTGATATAGGAGCTGGGGAAAAGTTTTGGATCATATCCATTAAGTGAAATAGAGAAGAAGCATTTTAATTTAGCCAAGAAGTCGCTTTGCTGCCTAAAAATAGAAAGTGTCTTGAAATTGATTTTGTTTACTGTACTTTTCTAAATTTAACTTTGTACAGTTTTAATAAAATAGATTTAAAATCATTAAATTAAACGCTTTTCTGTAGTCACTGCGAAAACGCTATCTTTTAAGTGTTAAAACATTTTAAGAATTTTGATTGCAAGTGTTTAAGAATATGGTGTCAGAATTAAGGAATTAACAATGATATTTAGAATTAAACAGAGTAGGCATGGAAAAATATTTTGATTTATTAAGATATGTTTCACATCTTCACTGTATCCTCGTGGAGCCATATTGAAAGAATTTGTAGGTCTTCTGAGCACTATAGATGATATGTTTTATGCTGTATGGTCCTTCTACACTGTCCCTAAATGTACACCGACAAAGTAATTCCCCAAAATCTCTAGACTAAATAAGTTTAATTTTGGCGACGTTAATTATAAAGTTGTGTTTGCGTTTTTATGTGTTTAGGCCAATTGTGCTTCAACTACGTTGGACCATCTATGAGTGGGTATTTACTATTGTATTACGTATGAAAGTAATGATGAGGCCCCATATCTCCTGTGTGACAAGTGTGAGATTTTAACCGCCACTCATGGGTGTTTTTTTTTTTTTTTTTTTTTAGAAAGTGTCTTGAACTTGATTTTGTTTACTGTACTGTATCTTTTAAGTGTTAAAACATTTTAAGAATTTTGATTGCAAGTGTTTAAGAATATGGTATCAGAATTAACGAATTAACAATGATATTTAGAATTAAACCGTATCGTCGTGGAGCCATATTGAAAGAATTTGTAGGTCTACTGAGCACTATAGATGATATGTTTTATGCTGTATGGTCCTTCTACACTGTTCCTAAATGTACACTGACAAAGTAATTCCCCAAAATCTCTAGACTAAATAAGTTTAATTTTGGCGACGTTAATTATAAAGTTGTGTTTGCGTTTTTATGTGTTTAGGCCAATTGTGCTTCAACTACGTTGGACCATCTATGAGTGGGTATTTACTATTGTATTACGTATGAAAGTAATGATGAGGCCCCATATCTCCTGTGTGACAAGTGTGAGATTTTAACCGCCACTCATGGGTGGTGGTCAAAACTCCCGCGTGCCTCCTGTGTGGACAGAGCATAAACCATTGTTACCATATTCTGAATTCAATAGCGCAACTGCCTTATTACCTTATACAGGTAGTATGTCTTATTAATCTCAGAATTCGCTAGTGCACGTCAGTATCCAATGGTTACTGGTTCAAGCCTTGGCTTATGCACCTGTTCCGAATTATACCTGATTTGTGTTATGATCAATGTGATCAGTGGCTCGAACCAAAGTTAGCGTGAGCCAGTTGACCTGGCAACGGTCTTATTCTAACGTGATGTATATACATCAGCGAATTGCAACTCTCTTCATGGTTCATTTGTTATTTTGCAAACGAACCATGAAAAACTCTCAGTGATCATTGTGTGTGTTTCGTCATTGTTTGGATGTAGCAACAGTGAACTGATTAAGCTGCTGTCATTTGTAAAGTTGCTTTGTCGCTTGTCTAAAAATGTTAAAAACTGTGATACTTGGTTTGCCCTTATAAGTGCGCTATATAAGTACCTGTATTATTGCGGTCAATCTCGCAACTGAATAAACATTTTGTTAAACTTTTATGAAAAAGTCAGAATCATGGAAATGTAGTCTATTTACATGACGAGTTTAAAAAGGTATTACATTTTAGGGTTTTCCATTATCTTTCAATTCAGAAGATATGTGCTTCCTTTAATTTTAAACTGAAAGGAGAGTCATATCTTTGTACACTGTCGTTTACTTCCTTTTCTGACACTTCTTCAGTTTGAAAAAAAGTAACTTATATGAGAATTCTACAGACTTATCCTTCACTTTTAAGCTCTTCCTCCAAATTTCGAATATTTTGACTCTTCCGGTTTTTTTTTTTTTTTTTTTTAACCATACTTTTTTGTGTCAGAAAGTGTCCAAAGTGCCAAAATACTTTGAAAATTTGGGGTCAAAGTTGTTTATAACTGATACAGGCGAGTACGTTTCGCTGTACTGGTCACAGCCATAGTGTATAGACCCTGTGCAAATACCAATTGAAAACTGGGTAATTAGAATGTTTCTGGGATTTAATCACAGGTGTATGTAATGTTCTCCAGCAAGTAGTGCAAGTCTTTTGTCCAATCGAATGGATTTAAGCCGATTGAGATGAATAGGCAGTTGAACAGTTTATCTTTTGAAGTAGCAGTCGAACCACCTCCTTCTTTCTCATCTTCTCTGTTTGGATGTAGCAACAGTGAACTGATTAAGCTGATGTCATTTGTAAAGTTGCTTTGTCGCTTGTCTAAAAATGTTAAAAACTGTGATACTTGGTTTGCCCTTATAAGTGCGCTATATAAGTACCTGTATTATTGCGGTCAATCTTGCAACTGAAAAAACATTTTGTTAAACTTTTATGAAAAAGTCAGAATCATGGAAATGTAGTCTATTTACATGACGAGTTTAAAAAGGTATTACATTTTAGGGTTTTCCATTATCTTTCAATTCAGAAGATATGTGCTTCCTTTAATTTTAAACTGAAAGGAGAGTCATATCTTTGTACACTGTCGTTTACTTCCTTTTCTGACACTTCTTCAGTTTGAAAAAAAGTAACTTATATGAGAATTCTACAGACTTATCCTTCACTTTTAAGCTCTTCCTCCAAATTTCGAATATTTTGACTCTTCCGGGTGAATCACTGATAGTGTCTTTAACTAGTTGGGTTTGTTTTTAGATTTTTGTATTAGTTGCAATAATTCAAAGACATTGGGATGATTTACAAGTAACTTCAAGAATAATAAAACTTTACTCTTTATTTTCATTCAAAATTCAATAATATTTCTTTTCTACTACCTAGTTGTGTTTGATAGCAAATTTAAATGAAACCAACTTGGATTATATTGGAGGAAATTCTGGCACGGCACAAATCACAGCCGTCTCCATTGCTTTCTATAACTTCGCGTTTCGTTTCCTTATTAGTTGAATGCGGAACACGGATTTTTAAGACCCCAGTTCCTTTAATTTTTAGCACTTTAAGATTTCCTTTCATACTGGTTCAGATTGATCAAATTTTTCTCCTAAAGATTACAGTGTATTTCTAAACAAACGATGCTAATTGGAAAACATTGAAAATTGTGTCGGCAAATGGACAGATTTGCCGGCAACGCCCGTCACCCCATTGAAAATGGTCTGGAAACACCCCTAATGACTACAGAACTTGTAACACGCCTGTTTGACAATGGATGCTCCCGCGGGGCAGGTGTGGCAGGAGAAATAGTCCTCCGAGCTCACAGTCCGGGAAGAATGGTGAACAATAGGGCAATCGATTCAGTTGACTCTTTTACGCAACATTAGTTTCACGCTTTATTCAGTTGTCGTCTATGGAGCCCAGACTATGATACCTGCCCGACTATGATTACTTTCACACCTGACCATTGGATATGGCCGTCCAAAAAAAAACGAAAATTATTTACAGCTGTTTGAATCAGCAATTTAAGCATAATGCAGGGTGGTTCATTAGGAATTAACAACGATGCACCCACACATACGAGTATTTTTATATCGCGAAGTTAAGGCAGCTCCCGGTGGCACTCCCATCTTGGAGGTGACGCGCATGTAAGGCTGTTAAGACCCCCATTTTCAGCATCGCTGTCATCAAAAGATCCCATATTTTTTTTAAATTTTACCAAACTGTCCCCCCAAAGACCCCTATTTTGGGACAATTATGAACATTTTCACTCAAACACCCCTATTTTTAGTGAAATTTTTGCAAATTATCTAAAAAAAGACTCCATTTGGGGGGACAATTTGCAAATCTGTCACCCGAAAACCCCTTATTTTGGGGCATTTTGGCTGTCTCTCACCCAAACATCCCTATTTTTTGGTCCTCTGTCACCGAATGCCCCTGGGTTAGCACCAGCTTTACACCTTTTTCCATTTCATATGTGATTGCCCCCCCCCCAGGCGGCTTTACTCTGCACGCACCATGGTTGAATCCCATTTATCCCAAATTTCATTATAAATCATAGGCTGAATAGTACTTGCTCCTATATGAAATTAGAAATTTCACAGTTTGTGTACTAAAGAAATATTTCTCAGCTTAAAGGCCGACTCAGAGATATATAGTTTTTGTGTAGTAATTAAAATAGTCAATTAGAACCTAACATACTCCAAAGTTATAGGCAAGCGGGACGAGAGGTTGAAAATCACAAAAGCGGCAATGGTCCCACAACATCAACATTTTGTGAGAAATAAATAAACAACATCCTAGCGCAGACACCTGAAAAATCTGCAATAATTTGCATATGTAGAAATATGATTTTTTTTACCTAATTTGCATGCATTTTGCATAAAAGGATGTTCCAGAGGTAGTTGGGCATTTTCTTCTGTTACATTAAAGCCACTATCAGTAATTTTTTTCCAAAATCAAAATGCCCATTTTGTCTCTAAATTACTAGTGTTAGGTCATATCAATACCTTATATTACTGTTCATTGTGAAAAACAGACGCTTAAGCATTTTAAAGCGGTCCTGAAGATGCCATTTGCGACTGTTTTTGCGTCTAAAAAAAGGCGGATCCCGACTTTTATTAGTAAACATAGCATAAAAATCATCATTTCTTGACAAATACGGCGCGTTACGCTTAGCCACTTACAGTGGTCTTTACTACAACAATTTCCAACACAACAGTGCAAAAAAATGCACTTTGATGAAAAATAGGGGGCGCTGTTTGTTTACATTTTGAAAAAATCGCTGATAGTGGCTTTTTTTTTTTTTTTTTTTTGGACGAGAGGTTGAAAATCACAAAAGCGGCAATGGTCCCACAACATCAACATTTTGTGAGAAATAAATAAACAACATCCTAGCGCATACACCTGAAAAATCTGCAATAATTTGCATATGTAGAAATATGATTTTTTTACCTAATTTGCATGCATTTTGCATAAAAGGATGTTCCAGAGGTAGTTGGGCATTTTCTTCTGTTACATTAAATGCAGAAAAGCTACGGGCATGCGGTTTTTTGCATAATGTTAGGAATGTATTACTCTATGAACATAGAGTAGAAGTTGTCCAAAGTTTAGTTACTAAATGTTGCTAAATTTGTATTTTTCATGCAAAAAATAGGTTTTTAAGCAGTTTCGTCGAGCTTCGGTTAATTTTCTGCTTACCATAAATAACCTTTGCATTTTCTTTTTAGTTCAGACAAAAACCACGTTTATGAACAGTCCACACTGCAAATTTGAGCACCAAAAACAACACGGTTTTCATGTAATTCAACAAATTCTACGTGCCCTTGTTTCTCTCATTTGGTGTAGTAAAATACTAGTCAGGGCTGCTGTCTGTTGTAAGTAGTACACCGTATTATTTCTGTCACGCTCTGTTACGTAACAGGGCAATTCACGCCATTATCAGAATACCCACAAATTGTCTTCATGGTCGCAAGCATGTTTCTATGATAAATAACTTAAGGCGTCTCTATTTTCTATCATGTCTTTCCCAAATTTTCACCATCGTCAATATGAATTAGTAAATTGGTGATTGATTGTGAAACGTTCTTCAATATTTTTAAATAAATCATTGCATCCACGCAATCTTGAATTAAAACATAATAAAAGAGAAAATGATAAGATAGAAACGGTAATTACGGACTTCCAAAGGAGACACCGGTTATGCAAAATTACACTTTGAAAAGGCTGTATGACAAAATAAATTCTTCAGATAATTTCATCATTAAAAAATGCAAGCATATCTCTAAATTTCTTACATTAAAATTTATTCTAATTGGATTCTATCAGTTTAGATTAAAAATTTAAATCAAAATGCATTGAAATATAAATGTAATAGATTAAAAAATTAATCTAAATTCAGATTAGTCTAAGAAATGTAGAGATTATAAAGGAGGTATCACGGTATTTTGATACCTCCTTGTCTTATATACTATATAGCAAGACCGTGTTAGAAATTCTATGAGTTTTATGATTTTTCGACCAATAAGTTGTTAAAACCAATCTAGATTGCTATCATTTTTGTACGGATCCAGACAAGACAAGGCAAACCCGGCTCGCTTCTTTCTACAAGTCAATTAAAAAAATGAAGAAGAAGAAGCTGATAGCTGGCATGTGTTTGCACAAATAAGACCAAAACAACGGTAATTATTATTGTCGGTTGACGGATAAAGGTGATAAACTTTTCTTTCTCCAAGAAGATTTACTTTAAAGTTCTTTACTTTTAAAAGACAGCTGCAGAAAACATATCATAGGCCTTCAATTTTGGCGAGCGAAGGAGTCGCCAGATTTTGAAAATTTGTTCCAAATATGTTCTTTATATAGCGCTTTGCCTACATTGTAAAGGCGATCCATAAATCTCACTGATTATGATTATTATGATTATTCACTTTGGAATCATACATAATTTAAACAGAATGGAATCATCATGCGCGATTTCTTTGGTTCTTTCATAATTATATTTTGAGCTATGTGTATGGTACTAGTAGCTATTTTGCAGAGTAAAGAGATAACCTTTTTTCTTTTCGGTGAAAAATGGAAAACCTGATAGAATGTACAATGATAAACGCAAGTTTCTCAATTTAAGAGTTTGTTTCAAAACTTTGTTTCTCAGCCGAGAAATACGGCTTTTAGATTGAAAAGCCATGCTGTCGAATTTGAAAAAAAAAACAGATTTATTGATTCGAAAGCTGGGAGAAACCTTGTTTTTTTTAAACCTAAAAATCTTTCATTTCAAATTTGGTAAAAGTTTTTCGATCTACAAAAACAGGTTTATCCATTTGAAAAGTAAAATTTAGCTAAAGGGAAAAAATTATTTTGTAGAGGTTATCTATACACATCTATAGCAAAGTATATACACAATAGAAGAGAACGGGTATTTTGTCTAGGGTATTGGCCTGTAGGAAGCTGAGACAGGCTTCTTTTTTCTGGTCTATACGCTATGTGGAAATTCTGTTTATTGCATTTTAGACGACTTTATTTTTCAGCTGCTTTGTGGCCATTTTTCTTATCTTGACTAATTTTTAAAAAATAGTTTTAAAATATCTTGAAAATCTTTTAAAAAAAGAAATGCACTAAAATGTGATTTGTACGTCTATGCGAGCGGGAAGCTGAGACGAAACTTTCTTCTTGGCCTTAGTTTTGAGGTAATATAATCCCAGGATATATCAAGGATTTTTATGGGGAGCGGATTTTGTCGAAAGTGATTTATTTTTTTAAGATGTAGACCTTTTAGACCATGGGGTTGATTGACGCGAAAGTGGAGCCCGATTACCAAAATGTCGACTTTTTAAGACAAAAAGAGAATATATCTTGATCGCTTTTGAATTTCACAATCTTCAAAGAACATTTTTGGATACCAATTTCTCTTGATAATTTACAAAATGATTAAATTTTATTATTTTTTAAATTATCAAGAGTAAATTTTACCCCAAAAATCTTCAAAGTGTTTGAAATTTCACTCTTTTTGGAGTGAGCCCTGTAAAAGTGAAATTCACTCTTTTGATTTTAAGAGAATATGTGATCACCATCAGATTTCCAAATCCATATTAATCCACTTTGGGGTGACCCGTTAGTTCTATATCATTTTTTTTTTATTTTGATTGAATGGCTTTTACCCCAATACCCCATATAAAAAAACAATCATGGCAATATTTTATTGGTTTTGATATGAGAGATAAAAACGTTTGTTTTTGTGTAAATCAAGTAATTTTGTAATAAAATGACCCCGGAGTAGTGTGCACGGGTTTAAGTTGCACAATTGAAACCCAAGAAATCATCAGAGCTGTGTATAAATTTCTCTGTAAACCATTTTAACGGGTTCACGACCACCTTATTTATGCAATAATTTATAACAATTAACATTATTTATGCAAGGGCTTAAATGTTCTCGATTTATAGTAGTATATACATTTTACTATTAAAACAAAAATCTTTTGACTGAAAATGAGGGTGATTATAGTTGCATCTGCAAGAAAGCAAGGGTGGTGGGGTCGTGGAGGCTTGCCATAAGCGTCCGTCCTAAAGCTTACGACCACCTCTGTTCCTAAAATTTGTAAGAGACACATATGACACGTGTTAAATGCACCTTTCCCGCAGCCATTGCTACAATATGTCAATATCTTCAGTAAATAAAACATTGTGTTTATTCAGATCGGGGCATTTGCCTTCAATGCAATAAAATTATGCTAATAATATGTAATTTTTTAAGTATTTATATTGAAATATTAGTTTAGTTATTAAGCAGATTCCTATAGGCATACATTTTTTACACATTCACTGTAAACCGTAAGTGTTTAGATTTTGTCACATTTTTAAGCGCGACGCAACAAACAACAAAACTTAGACCACTGCTCATATAAATCACTAAAAAGCATTGAAATTCCGCATTGTTTTCTCCATTTCTAAATCAGATCAATGAGAATTTCTAATGTGAACGCCTTAACGCGTTTTAAACACTGTTAAATGTGCCAAAAAGACATTTAGAAGTTAACGCTATAGTGTTTATTTTGTCTAAACATATGAACGTCATGCGACGGCGACGTGTTTAGAATCTAAACACATAAACGTCATGTTATGGAAATGTGTTTAGAATCTAAACATCTGAACACCTAAATGTTCAGAAATTTAAAGCGCTTAGACATGTCTCAAAAGCATTAAAAGTGAGACAAAATAGTGTTTAGATATGTGTTCAGACCCAGAACACATGAATTTACAGTGTTGAAAACAACATTGAATATAAATAATATTAGACGGAACTCAGTTTCCCTATTTTATATTTATGTGCATCGCATATTGATCATCCTGATATATATATATATATATAGAGAGAGAGAGAGAGAGACCTCTAGCACCATTCTATCCCTACACAATCATAATAGGGGACTGTAGTGCACAGATCTCACGTGAGTGTGCAAATCGGGATAAAATTGTGAATTTTGGTACACAAGTACTTTGTGCATTAATAATAAAAAAAATTGATGGAAGCACTTGCCACGCCCCTTTTATGGCACCAGCTTGGATTTCAAGATTACACAGGGGTAAAAAATTTAAGATGTTCCGATTGTGTCGAAAAGCACACCATGATGTTTGTCTAGTTACAAGGATTCCAAAAAGGTATAGTTTATACTACCTATGGCTTAGTTTTGGATTTATGGTGCACTGTAATAATGGTGAAAAAAGTCAATTTTGGTTTGTACAGGGTCAAAAATTAAAAGTTGCTTTAATTTTTGTAAAACGTGGTTCAAATTGTTGGATCAGTTCATAAAGTGAAATATAGGAATAGTTTTGACTATCTTACGTGTTTGGTTATTTACCAAAATGGCGAATAAAGTCTACAGCTATTAACAGCTATTGGATTCTATTGACCTGAGACCTATTTTGTTGGATAACGTTGATTTTTTTCCACCGCAGTTTTACCCCATATCTCCGAAACTGTAAGCCATAGCTATAGTCGATTCGCGTTGATACGTTCGCCCCCTGGAGTTTTGGACCTATTCAATTAAGTCGGAGAGGGAAAATGAAAGAATTCAAATGCGCGTGCCACACCGGATTATCTTGGAGGACACTCCGGCCATATAACTCACTAACCTGCCACTTAATACAATTTCATTCATGTATGGAAACGCACAATAGTGTATTTCAGGCCTTAACATTCCTCACAATAACATGATTAACATAATTCCCTGTGCCTCATTGAATTGTTCACCTCCGCAAGAATGGTACGGGGTCACATATCAGATGAATCGAGTATAGATAGTGCAAACCATACCTTTTTAGAATCCTTGTAATCTGAGAAAGAGTGCCATGTGCTTTTCAACATGATTGGAGCATTTTAAAAGTTTGACCCCTGTATAACCTTGCAACCCAAGCTGTGGTCCATTAAGGGGGTTGGCAAATGCTTCCATCAATTTTATGGATTATCAATGCCTAAAGTACTTGTGTGCAAAATTCACAATTTTATCAGGAAGCGCACACTCTTTCACTACAGTCCCCTGCTATCATGATAATGTGACATTCTATAATAGAAATATAGCATTTACTAAATATGCGTAATTTTAATCACTGGCTTCTTCTATTATATATGGTAGCGCTATTTATAAATATATATTTAGATTATTGAGTATTCAGAGCTGAATCACCTTAATATGGCCCCAAAACACACAAAAATAATTTTCAAATTTACTCCAGATTAGGCTAATGTTAAGTAATTGGTGTTTGCTGTTAACTTTGTTGCAAGAATTAACATGTTTAAGGTGCCCCACCCGATTACAACATACAATACTCCGTATGAAACACAGAGTATTGTATGTTTAAGGTGCCCCACCCGATTACAACATACAATACTCTGTGTTTCATACGGAAAACCATCACCAACATATGTGTCTTGAATCCAAAATTTCATTTTATTCCGACACACCATTTTAACGCGAGCAGTAGTAATTTCCGTTAACCGTAAACAAGACATATAATGCTTTTAGCATTATGTGATAGAGTTCAGCCAAATATTTTGCAGGGGAAATGAGAAAAATACAAGGTTTGTATTAAAAGCAAACTATCGGCTATGGGGTGGTACTCCTTAAAGGGGGATGGCCCGATTTAAGGATATGAAGTTTTTCATCTTGATAGATTGGCCTTCACTCCAAAACCCCTCTATAAAGTTTCGCGCCGATATTTCAATCCGTTTTAATGCGAGAGCTAAAAACGTGATTTTGTAAGCCCCATAGAGTACTGTGTAAAATTAATATTGGTCGACCAAAATGGGGTACATTTTCACTCGTAACTTCCAAACCAAATATCATTTGGCTCTAAGATTTCACAGGGTAAATAGTAGCTTTCTTCTGATACCAAAATGTTGACCACTTCCGGTAAAATCTGGGGCTTCTGGGGACGAGGCTATTAGCGATCGGGCCATGGACCTTTAAGATTCTGTTTCCTCTAGCAAGTCTTGTCGTTCCCGTGCCCGGACCAAACGTCCGGTGTGAAAGCAGATATAGTCCGGTAGGAGCCATAGTCCGGGGCTCCATAGACGATAACGGAATAAAGCGTGAAACTAATGTTGCGTAAAGAGTCAACTGAATCGATTGCCCTATTGTTGACCATTGTTCCCGGACTATGAGTACGCCGGACAATGGTTACTTCTACACCGGTCTGAGGAAATTCGGAGCATGTTTCTTCATCTTATTTGGCAAATTTCCCCCATTTTCAAAGATTCTGCTCCCTTTCCACCTCTTACCCTCTAAGAAAAAAGTGCTAAAGAGGTTCTAATCTTGTCCTCTTGGGAACATTTTGTGGTTCTCAATTTTTTAATCACCGTTTTTTAGGGTTCCATTCTTGTGCGTTCTTATAGAGGACAAAAACGGTTCTAAATTTGTTTGTTTAATTTGAAAGATATCATTGAAATCCTTGAAACTAGAAATTCATTGTCAGTTTCACGACCTGAAATATTACAAAAGTTTAATATAGGCCAACTGTTAGTAGAACTATGTTTTTTTTTAATAAAGTGGTGGTTTGAAAATGAACATTGTTTCAGAACACATACGGAAACATTAGATCGGTAGCCAGATTTTTTATCAAGGGATGGGGATTGAGCAATTAAGAGTGGACTTTTTTAGCAAAATGTGGATCTTTTTGTGGTGTTGGGTGGGATATTGGGACAAAGTGGACTTTTTGCCAATAAACAACGGCCTTATTTTTACCAAAATCTCATTGAAATCCGTATTTACTTGCTCAATATAATCACAAACGGGATGTTATGACCTTTTCTAAATTTTTGGGATATGTGGGGGAGGTTCGGACGCTTTCTATCGCCGCTCCCCCCAAATTTCCCACTTTGAATCTTATTCATTAGCCTCATCTCGCTTGCAAAATGATATAGCGAACAAACCAGTTGGTTGAAGAAGTCATTTAAACGAACTTCTTTTCTTTTAACCGGCTTTCCTTTCCCCCTACCAGAAACATAACCCTAAAATACACAAATTTTGGTGTATGTGATTTTGCATCACAGCCGAAACTCCTCAATTGTTCAGGGTCAACACTGCGGACCGATCAATAAGGGAATCCATCCACTGCATGGTTGTTACGCCTCACAGATCGGTAAAAATGCAGATTTTTGGGTTTCATGCACTCTGAGAAATGAAGCATTTTCTCGGCAGAAATTCAACCAAAACACTTCAAAATACTCACTGTTCTTGAAAAAGGTTGTAGGATACATATTATCAAGAAAAATGTACAATATCATGTATGTATAAACGTTTATAAGTAAAGATAGCATCTAAAATCACAAAAATATGTAAAAATCTGAAAATATCGACCTGTTACATACTTATATCAAAGGGATTATGTCAGTTTTCTTACTATTATAGTTTGGTAGATTCATTGGCTAAATTATTAAAAAGAAACGAAATCGAAAGCTCTTTAATTGATAAAGTTATAGCTATTTTTCTGTAAATACGTGCATACCTAATTCCGTATGCATATTGTATGCAAATTAGCCTATATCTATTGTTCTACATGAGCGAATTATTGCAGATTTCACTTCCTGAATCCAATAACTTCAAACACTATATTTTCGATATAACACAAAACTTTGATGTTGTGGGCATATTGCCGCTTTTTTTGTTAAATAAGCCTCTCTTCAGGGCCGTCCCGCTTGCCTATTAGAGATGAATCGGATTTTTCGTTTTCATGCAGTACACATTTATGTACAGTATAACAGTGCCATAAGATACCGTGTATAACAAAGTTTCCGGATCCGGAATTTTTAAACAAAGTTGTATTTTCTATATGAAGGACTCGACTTCAATTTAAACTTAGTTATTTAACGCAGTGATTATTTTATGGACACGCATATGCATATCCAAAAAACACAATTTGTTTAAGAATTGAGGGCGCCTTCCCCGGGAAATCTCTGAGTAAGCCTTTAATCCTTTTCACACGCTTATCACACATTTTTGATAGAAAGTTTTCTAAAAGCTTTAGTGCAAAAATTAGAATTTTCACATTTTTAGGGACACATGTTATGTGAAATCTCTCGTTGCATCTTTAACGCACCACGCAAGAAAATGTGTAACGAACAGCTGCATCCTAATACGCATCGTATACGTCTATTGCATAGTGCGTATCGCGTACAGATTAGCAACTGTGGGTTCATCAACAATCAATGGAATGAAAGTCACATTTTATTATGACAAAACCAAATTAAAAAAAATATCAATAGCACGGGTGAGCTATAAAACAAAGACCCAAGACCCAAAAAACCAAAGACCCAAGACCCCCTGAACTAATAAAACAAGACCCCTCAACTATAAAACAAAGACCCCCCTCAAACATATAAAAAAACCTCAACTATAAAATATAGACCCCCCCTCAACTCTAAAACCAAGACCCCTCAACTAAAACAAAGACCCCCCCTCACCTATACAAAAAACCCACCCTCACATAAAATATAGACCCCCTCAACTATAAAACAAAGACCCCTCAACTATAAAACAAAGACCCCCAATAACTATAAATCCAAACCCTCTCAACTATAAAACAAAGACCCCCTCAACTATAAAACAAAGACCCCCTCACCTATAAACAAAGACCCCCCCTCAACTATAAAAACAGAGACCCACCTACTATAAAACAAAAACCCGGCTAACTATAAAACAAAGACCCCCTCAACGCAGTTACGTAATTGGGTAGGACCCATCAATTGTATTAATACAGCTCCGCCTCGCTGTGGCATGGACGTAATAGCGTGAAGGACAACACCACTAGTTTCAAACACCCTATCAGTTGCCGCCTTTTGTTATTGAAATCACAATTTACCGGCTTAAGATAATGCGATAAGCACCCTCTCACCGGAGGGCTGTTGACTGGCCTTCGCTTGATTTTCTTTTATTGAACATCCAATTCCTAAAATTTGGTACCTACAGTACAGCTAAGAATTTATTACTTTTACTCTTTCCATGGTATCAAAATAAGTAGAAAACTACGATGACTCACTATGACGTCATAAGGTAATAAAGTTTAAAAATACTGCATATAGGAAGAAACATTGAATATTTTTTGCAATTTACTGGCTCAAAAATATATTTTAACCTTAAACATTTTCCATCTTAGAGAACATTATGAGGTCATTATGTATTAGTTAAAGGGCAGAAGCAGGAATTATCAGAATATGTGTCTTGTTCAGGCGTGGTTAGCCCGTTAGTCGCTTGCAAGTCTAGCCCCCGAAGGGGGCGAGAATTGCAAGCGACTAACGGGCAACACGACCTGACAAGACACTTTATTTCTGATAATGTCCTACTTCTTTATTCTTTAATTAACATAAACGTCTAGCAAAGAAAAGCTAAAACCTTTAAAATATGTTAAATATTGCGTCTACTGTTACATTTTCGTGATACTTAGCTATGATTTATTCATTTTTCTTTACAATAAAAACCTTTAATGCCACGTTTGCTTATGCTGAGGCGTTAAAAGTCTAGACTTTATTGAAGGAATTCACAATAGGGTAACAAATAATGAGTCTAGCTTTTGATAACGGGATATCGGTTCAAACTCAATTGAAATAAGGCAATCAAATAAAGCTGGAAGAGCTTTACAATGTTAAGCCTCAACGACGTGTTTTGGGATACAGCAATATTTTGTAATCAGCTAGCATAAGGAGTGTAACAGTCCACTTGGTCTGTGGTTTGTTTGCCAATTGGCTTCTGGTGTCGGTAATTTGATTTGAAAGGATTTTGATGATTAATACTTAATAAGACGCAGTCGACCCACTGGATCGTTTTGTGAGGCGTCAAAAGCTAATAAGCAAAGTAAGGTAGGTCGTTGAGCTTGAACGTCGTCGTTTTTAATAGTTAACTTTCTTTGTAATGAATTGATATTTAATTTACGCAATATATTTGCAAAATCCGCCGCTCATTATTGGTGAATCACCTTTGACATAAAATGTCAGTGTTTTGACCTATGATGTTGTATTTTCAATACAGTCGTGCTTTCGACACAACATATACCTAAGTTACTGTGGCATTCAGCTTGACAAATTTTATGTTGTCTCGTTACTAGGTATTATAATTGCAAATTTAAATAATATTTAGCATATCAGATTTTCCGGCCATTGTTGTGTCCCTAACTTAATATTCTAATTTAATTCAGACTATTGAATAGCATGTTCCTGGAAATTGACCTTGACCCTCAAAAATACTTTCAATAATAGCGACACTACAGAAATTGTTTTTTGAATACCAGTCCTGCTTGTTACACACCTATGAACAGCCTTCATCAAGCTGTGGCATTCAGCCTTACAGACGTTTTTGTTGTCTCTTTCAATCTGTTTTGATTAAAAACAGATGTTATGATCATGGCAGGTGTCCTAATGCGATAATTAAGCCCTACCCCAAAAAAAAAATAAGCAATGGCAGACGGTATTTCTTCACCGATTCCTCTAGTGGTTCTAGACTGACTGTTGTAATTCTTTCGTTTCTTACTTCGATGGCCAGACCTTTATTTTTTGATTATGTGTCACTACTGACCACATTATCAAAAAACAAAAGGTTGTGAATAATGTGGGCAGCTACTGACCCACATTGCTCAAAATAAAGGTCGGGGGAACTAACTTTACAACAGACTACAATGGAGAATCTATGAAATAGAAGAGGCTATACTTTATTACATGTTAGTATGTTGGACTCATTCTATACTGGTATCAAAGGGAAAGAAGATGGCCTGCTATCTATTGCAAAACTAAAATCCAAATGTCTGTGAATATCCTGGTGTCGTACTGGGCGTAGTTGGGATTTCCCCCCTCCTGAAAGGGGGGGGGGGGGGGCATTGGCTTAAATTTCTGTTTGACATTGGGGTGATTGGGTTGGCAAGACCATTTAATTGATGAATGGGGTTTGGCGAAAAGATCCATTACTACGGGCGCTAAAAAATGTGCTATTTAGAAGCTAAATCAATAAATATAATTGTAATTTGAACAAATATGAGGTTTTTTGGTCAAAAACACTGACTGGTATCAAATCAACAATTGGGGGATGATCGTATTGACCATCCCCCTCATCAAATATTGGGGAGATATATCCCCCTCATCCCCCCGGGAATTACGCCTATGGGGGGGGCATGAAACGGAGTCAAAAATGTCAATACATTAACTCAATTTGCGACAACCAGGGTTTTGGTTAGGCGAAATATAGAAGAAAGCGTAACACCACCCCCCCCCCGCCTTCGAAGACGAGTAGGTTTACACAATTAATTTTATAATGTAATACATTTAATTAGGTATATATACAGACGTATATTATCACGATTCATATTTCAATGAAACTGACATTGGAAATCAGTTCGACATGGTGTATCGGCTCACACAGCCACTGCTGTAAACAATTCAACATAACCGGAAGGTAATATTACAATTTTGTGGGTTTTCGAAGTAAATACACTTGGGTGGGCGCGCTTGGGCACCATTTCAGAAGTTATACCTTGTTACAATACAAGGTACAATTGAACTTTCATAACACAAAAAGTTTCTCAGAGTCGGAAGTGATCGAAAATTTGCATATTATTTTCACAAATTTTTAACAATTAACGCGGTCCACAATCACCCAAAATGGCAAGCTTTATTTTATACGTCGTAGCTCCACAAGGAATGACTGATTTTGATGGGGTTTTTTCGGTATTTTCTGAACAGAATTCTCTATTTGGTGACAACACTTGCCAAAAAAGATGGAAATTGAATGTACTAGTGGGCATTTTTCAAAACATTTCAAAAAACCCCTCCAGTCGGGTCACAACATTCGTTGAAACTACAAAGTTTTGTGACAGCTTTCCCAGTCGTCACTGAATCGAACCGCGCAAGATAATATAGATCACAACTGTCTCGGTGTATAGACCGTATAAGCAGCAATGTTTGTAAACCTGTTAGGGCCCTGATCTTGAACTAGGTCGGCCTGACTGTTACAAACTGTGCAATTGTATCTGTTAAGTTTTAAAACACTACTAATGGCCATAACGATTGGCAGGCATGATTGGCAGTCAACAAAAGAAGTGACGTAGGATTTAACTGGTCTATATCACATGAATACACATCGAGGTCCTAGCTTTTGTCGAGATGAATGGGTTAATCGAATTAGGTAATTGTGGTTTTCGGTTTGGTTTCCTTCTCTCTATTATGTCCTGCTGGGAGGGATTCGTGGAAGGTATATCGCAATTTCTATAAGACCATTTACATCCTACGACGTCACTTCTTTTGTTGGGCCTGCGAATCCGGCCTGGAATCGTTATGGCCCAGAGTATTAAAACTCTAACAATACAATTGCCCCAGTGTGTCACTAGTCAGGCCGACCTATTTCAAGATAGCAGACCCTAACATGTTTACAAACCATTGCTTTAACTGTCTATTATGGAGGAGATTCGTGTGTGTGTGGTGCTGACTTGTGAACGGTAGTATTCGTATTCGTAAGCGGGAGTGACTTCTGCACATAATATGGTATGAAATAGATTCCTGAGACGCATTTTCATTTACGGTTTGCATGGGCACTCGGCCTAAGGCCCTGGAGTGGTGGGTGGTTGGGGGGGGGGTGGGGGGGGGTGGAGATTTTGCATAGGCGCCGTGCTAAGTCCGTTGCTGGTAGATTCCGATTCTGAGATCTTTTTATAATCCCATGTGTAAGATTTGTATAAGCTCAGCTAAGGCCGGGGGGTAAACACCATGATTTATATACGGGAGATGTACATCGGAGAGGGACAGCGAGCGTTTGCACAAGACTAATGACGATAGTTTATTAATATATGGCAACAAAGGTTCAAGGTCATTTGGCGTTAAAGTTTCTTCAAGGTCATCTGGCGTAAAGTTTTCTTCAAGGTCATCTTGGCGTCAAAGTCATTTTTTTTTTCGAAAGGTCTCAAAATCCTCACTAATGACTTAGTGGAGGAGCTAGGACCGTCAGGTCAAACATCATCGTTTACCCCTCACTAAGAAAAGTTTGACACCTTTGGTAGTTATATGGACCCTCTATATCAACGCTAGGTAGGTAGTACTCCTCAATTGTGGTGTCACTTTCAATAGGGGCCATTTACGTTTACACAGGGGTCAAACTTTTAAATTATGCTCGCAATCATGGTGAAATGTATGCCATAATTGTCCGTCGAGTCATAAGGATTCCAAACATGTAAAGTTTGTAGCCAACTATGACCATTAGTTTAGGAGTTATAGGGTAAAAATGGCTAAAATGGTAAAAAGGTCATTTCTATTTGTACAGGGGTTAATCTCGGAAAGTTGCTTCCAATTTGTTGAAAATGATAGAAGTTGTTATCTACTTTATGGTGCAAAATAAGAATCGTTTGTAATCCATCTGCATGCATAGTTAAGCTATGTTATGGGACAAAATAGGGTCTTAGGTCCCATACCCACTTGGTGTGTGACCTTCTTGACGCCTTATCTCCATATTAACATTTAACATAATACAAACTATACCGTTTAGGAGTCCCTTACTCAGGCAATAACGTGGCAAGTATTTAAAATATAATCAGATTAACTTTTAATGTTTGACTCCTGTACAAATTGAAATTGACCTTTTTTACCATTTTAGCATTTTACCTTATAACTCCAAACCATTGGGCGTAGATGGTACACTATACATTTTTGAACCCGTATTATTAGTATGACAATATGGCATACTTTCAACATGATTGGGGCATTTTAAAATTTGACCCCTGTGTAAACTTAAATGGCCCCTATTGAACAAGTGATACCACAAGTTGAGAGTAACTACTACCTAGCATTAATGTAGAGGGTCCATACCTACTACCAAAGGTGTCAAACCTGTTCTGTAGTGGGAGGTACACGAACTCCTTAAATAAGGCCCCTATGATATTCTGGCTTCCTCCTCTACTATAACCCAAACGACGCAAGAAAAGGCTAATTTCTTCAACTTCCTATACCATTTCGTCACACAAGTATATATCAAAATCTAATGGTCTACATGTCCATGGGGCACTGGGTTATCGTTATCATAGTGAATGTTCAAATTAGCACAAAATGTCGCAAAAGGGAATTTTGTTATAAATAATTAATATTGGAAATCTCCTATAATAATTCTACGACTGCTGAACGTCCAACCAATATAAATAGTCCGGGAAAATGGCGTCCATGCACGTGTCTATCTCATCCATCATGGACGTATATAAACTTGTGGCGTGCGCAGCTCCGCATAATACAATGAAAAATCCACCCGATTCTAATTGGGGGCGCTCTACAAATGCGCTATTGCTTTATCTGGGTGTAGGGGGGGCTGCGTGACTCATAATGTCTAGACTTAGTCACAATGGCACAAAACACGTGACATTTGCAGTACGATGGTATTTTGCATTGTATTTCGGGAACACATGCATAACAATGTAATGTATGGTTGCCATTTCCTGAGTTCAAATAGATTGACCCGAATCGTGATTACATACATGTCAATACCTTTACTTCAAAGATTAAAACTACTATTGAAAAGAAATGCCACCTGGCTTTCCGGCATCCCATATTGAACATGATTGAAAGAGGACAAAGGAGTTGCCTCTATGTTTTAACTAGAACTAGTGGGAGCCCGCGCTACGCGCGGTCCTCCCGCTAGCGATTAAAAAAAAAAAAAAAAAAAAAAAAAAACAAAAAAACCCGGGGGGGAGAAAAAACCGATACTGAACAGGAACCGGCATGAACAGATTAGCAGACTGATTACCGACCACATTTTGCTGCATATTGGTCCCGCCTGTTTCTAGCTTGACCCCTCTATTATATCGGTCCTGTTTGGGGCTTATTCGTGTATTAGGAAACGACTTTTGATTTGGTACTTCTTGGACAAACGACTGCCACACCTATGAAGTACCTCCTAGAGAATTTGACCAAATCACAGATGACAGTCCTCTCACAATTTTTTTTGTGTATTTTTTGACAAAACAAACAAACAAAACAAACAAACAGCCGATTGATTTCGTGTAAAAACTTTAAGCTCATAGACTCTCCCCTTTGCCCGGCCGATGATACATTTTAATTTGTGGAGTATTATTTTGACAAGTTGCAGCACACTATAAAATCATTAGGGACAAGACAAATTGAATTGAACACGAGGGGCATGTAGATGCACCATCACGTGGGGGGGGTCACTTCCATCTTGGAGGGACGGGTATGAAGGCTGTTAACTATTTGCACGCTGATCAATTCGTAATCAATTATACACATAGTCATAGTGGCGTTTGAGATGGGGGCTTTCCAATATTTGTAGGTCATTTGGGATGCCATCTCAAAACGTACCAACAAAGGCTATGTCTTTTCTTTTGACTCATTTAAATGCATTTTCATCACGCCTCATGAAAAAAATAATTTTGGAATGTTTTTATAACAAAAAAGACAAAATTGAACCAAAATTCATCGTTGAGACCAAGTATACTCGTCTGCCGCACGCAAAGAGTTTAGCAGAACCACAATTTTTCAGCACCGCTGTCCACCCAAAGACCCCCTGTATATTGAAAATGTCACCCAAAAGACCCCATGTATTGTGAAAATTTCCACCCAAATGCCTCCATGTATTTGAAATGTCACCCCAAACCACAATTTTTGGAAGGTTACCACTGTCACCTAAGACCCCCTTTGTGGGGGAAAATTTTCACCCAAGACCCCTATTTGTTTGAGTCCGAATGCCAACCGTGTTTGGAAAGCGCAGCCTGACAACCCATACCCATTTCAATTTGGATCCTGCCCAGGGTAATACGTACGTCGCGTAAATATTCCCTGGAATGGTGTTACCTCACCAAGTCCATTCTCCGTTACAGTGTTCAAGTTTTGGTCTCCAAATTAAACGAATATCCCCCCAAAACCAATTTTACAAAAAAAAAAAGGAATTCCTGAAATCATTGAACATCGTAACTGTTTAATAGTTCTAGAAACACGGAAACAATGCAATGGGTGATCTTCAAAATATAACCCGATTTTTTAGTATGATTTGCCTAAAACGTTTAACACTTAATAAACGTATCTGTCGTAACGTATCTGTCGGGGGCGGCTTTTTCTTAGTCGTGCTGTTCTTGATGAAAGTACACGTGCTTCAACCAAACTTAATCTCTATATGTTTTTATCAGTATTACCTTCATACTAAAGCATGGTGTGGTGATTCGACTTTATGTATCACGCCATAATTGCAAGAGCGTAGCAGGAGGGAACGCCAACGTAATCTGTCCGCGTATGAACGTAAAAGGAGGATTGCTTTCATTACTAGGGCTACATGGAATTGTTAATTTGAATCAGATTTTTGTTTTGCAAACATGTACAATATCACATTGACATCTTCTCGATTTATCAATATTGGAACATAGTATTCAGTTTATTTTTTAGCAATTTTGTATCCATTCGAATTATCGTACCGTTCTGTCTGCAATATTGGCGACATGCTCTCAGAGTAACTATTGGAAACTTTAATAATCCACTTATTATCATGTTTTTAAACTACAATTAAGTGGCTAATAGAGCTGATAAAAATGCAATGCATCTGTGATATGCGCTCTTTTTGTACCGATGTCAAGGGAACACATTTTAAAAGAACGGATTTGGGCTGGGCGACATCGGCGAAAAGGCAAGAATTAGCATCCTTAGCCTTATAGACAAATTCCGACCAGCCAAATGATGTCAGAATTGTATCCGCCATTACTGGGGGGCCTCCACCCAAACCTAACCTAACCCAAATTCTTTTGTACTCTTTCCACCTTGATTAAGTAAATTCAGAAAGCTACCTTAATCTGCACATTTGGGTTGAATCAAGCAGGATGCACCCAGCCTATGGCTGCCAGGAGGTGATTTGGAAGTGCGAAATCGGATTGGTGTATTGCCTTGATACTTTCTCATCCGGTTACACAACATCTAGTCCCGGATCATTTTTGAAAACCAAAACTCCTATTAATTTTATATTCATAACATTCATTCTAAAGCCAAAACAAGCTTTAAAATGTGCATGAGTGTGAGCGACACTAAAACGACGTTTTGAACACTTTAACGAGAATGGACCACAATACTGAACGATGCACCAAGTCCATGATGTCACAGTGTACACGTTTACAATCGTGTAACAACGATTCAACTTGGCAACATGGTAAGTTGAAAACGGCAGCGCCAATTTTGCTTACACCACGTGCTTACACATTAAAATGATGCAAGCAAAATTTAAATGCCATTAAAACCTAGGGGTGTCCACCTGAAAACAAAACTGTCATCTCTAAAGAACATATTTCTACATCAAATGGTGACATAATCTTTCGTGGACACCCTCTAGAATTTTTGTAAAATATGGTTAAAGTTGAAGCAAATTTCGCATTTTTGCATTGCGATGATCAAACTCGTGAGGGATTATGGGTAGTCTGGCAAGTCGAAATTAATCAACGACAGCATTTTTGATTAGTCTCAGCTAGGAGTCACGCAGGCGGCGGTAATCTGGGTGGTAGACTATCCAGAACTACTCTTGCGAAAGCAGGGGATCTACTCTTTCCTTGGGGTTTCATGGTTCGCTGTTTCGCGGAGCAATATTTTCGACATTTGTAGAAAATAAAGGGGCGGAGGAGAGGTGTGATGATGCAAACACCGGCCTACATTTGAAAAGTGTATAAGTTGATTGCTTTTTGACATATTGCATTACGTACTTTCGCATTCATGGTCTAAGGCAATATAAATCCATAAATGTAATATATTTCCTTTTTACGGGCCCCTAAGACTAAACATTTCTACCGACACGTCCTGTCCCATCCTGACTAGAAATAGAAACTTGATAAAGTCACCGTTCTGTTTGACAAGGACACTTGTGATCAGATAATCACGTGACTTTAATTTACATTACAATCTATAGTATAGGCGGTACATTACCATGTAGAATGGCTTATGTAAAGGGGAAGCATCAAAACTACAAGGGCATCATTTCAGACCGTTATCACATCAGAATTAACTGAATCATTTCGACTTTGGAAAATAGTGTTTCACTTATTTTCTTCAAAAGGCTCTTCAGCCATGGCCTACACCATTAGAATTGCATTCTGCATTTTGCTGTGTGGCATTATACCTGGTAAGCACTTCCTCATTAAAACCTATTTTATTAATCCATATTATGTATTTGTCACAAAATGTTGAACAAGGAGACAAAATAGTACTTAAGTCCTAACTTGGTTAAGCAGTACTCATACATATGGTTGTGTCACTCCTGTAGGAAATTATTGGCACTATCGCATTCATTCCTCTTTGTCATTTAAAGCACTGCGGCATTGCTACAATGCGTCGGCGTTATAGTATTTGTTTTCTTCTATTCATGTTCGCATTTGTTTCCTTCCAATAAATTTTCGAATATGCCGACAATTTCAATTGTCATACAATTTAGTGTCATTTTTTAACTTTGTTTTTGAAATCAGTGACTCAATGCTGCATGCATTGACAACTTATGGTTTGTATCCTCTTTGAAAGCAACCTATAAATTTCTTTGCTACAAGTGTTCACAAACTAAACTTGTCACTTTTTTAAGTGGTCTCATTGTTATCCACCTCCTTAAAGACATTTCACTACTTCGTTGTTTTATCCTGTTCAGGATTCACAAATTTACCGTTGTTTCACCAATTGTTTTGTGTTTGAGAAAACACTATTACATAATCATGTAGAACTTTGGAGATTGGAGCTCATCATTTACTTAAAGCAATAACAGCACATTTTTGAAGAGCGCCCTAATTTTCAAAAATTTGAGTTTTTTGCACAGTTGTGTTGGTAATTATCTAGTAAACTATACCTGTGAGTGGAAATGCTAAAAAATGCGCATTTGTCATAAAAGGAGCGATTTTGTAATCAGAATCGGAATTCCTGATTGTGATTTAATGGCGGAGCTGGAAACGCCAAATTATGTCCGTACATGATGAAATAGTGTCACCTCACGAAAATGATCTCTAACTTGACCTCCTGAACCGACGGAACAACTAATGGATAAGCGTGGACGTGTACATGGCTATTTCGGCTATTTCGTTTTGGAAGGACGTTTCCAGCAGCGGTTGAATTATTATCGGAGATCTCCGATATTAATTATTCTAATTACAAAATTCCTTCTTTTGCGACACATAGAGAGTTTTGAGCTCTACCATTCACAGGAATTGTTTACAAGTCAATTACCAATTCAATTGTGCAAAAATCTCAAAATATCCGGAAAATTGTGGCGCTCTTCAAAAAATGTGCTGTTATTGCTTTAAGGTGCATTTTTGTGATCCTTGCATCTTCATACTTATATGGTTCATTAACACTTAGGTGTATAAGGGGGGGGGGTCCATGACCCAACATTTTGTTTTTCGTGCACCATTCTTTAACGGTAAATCATTTTTGCCCAAAAGTTTATGCAATTGCCTAAATATCAGTTGCGCATATTAATGGTGGACAAAGTTCAAATCGACCATGGCGTTATTCATAATTAAGCTTTTTGGTGGAGCTACTAAAAATTTGTTTTGCCCCTTAAATCGTACTGGAGTAACTTTTTTTTAAAGTTTATTTCAGCAATGTATATGTATTTTGTGTCCTCCTATTATGAGGCAAATATTATGGAAAAAAACCTTTGGGAAACTGTTTTCATTTTTTGGCGGGAGAATTTGGTGGGCATTGTAAAATTGTGGTTTGGGATCGCCATTTTGAATCGGTACAACCGATTTTCATTTTTTTCCTGTTTTGTGGTTGTGTTGATGTACCCTATCATAATACCAGAGTTTTGGTAAAAAAACACAATTTCAGTTGACTGTGCACAATCGAACTTCGTCATCATCAGATCATATTATACCAAAGCACAGAAAGGTCAAACAGCTTGCCCTTGGTCAAAATCTCAAATTAACATTCATTTTCATTTAGCTCAGAATTATTTCCTAGACATTAACAATTTTCAAATGAAACTCATACCACCTTGATGGGTCATGAGACAAGGCAAGCCACAGGTTCAGTATAAATGAGTCCCGGTGTATCGTCTGGAAATTATGGGTAATAAGCATTATTTTCGAAATACGGCAAATTCAGTTAAGAGCAAGTTATAGCTTCACGATGACCAGAAGGCCACTTTGTTGTAATTTCTGTCTGTTTACGAACATGAAATACAAAATTACGAATGTCCATAGTAGACCGAATCTTCACGAAAGATTAGATACACATACTATATGTATAAAAATATCAACTTTTTTAAAGGTAGGTCCGGGGGACGAAGCTGTGGATAAGAAAAATCCCCTGGATAAATCGCTCATAGACTTTCACAATGACTGGAATAATAGAGATAGGCTTATAATTGCATATTTCTGGCCTGTCACCCTCTTTAAAAATTGGATTCTTGTAGTTTTGCCGGTTTGAAGTCGAAGCACAGCCTCCGTCCCACCCCGTTTATTGAAATAGTGGTTTTGCATTTCATGTCATGGCCTTTTCTGATATTTCGTGCAAGCTTCTTTGCAAAAGGGATTCAAATACTCATTTACATAAGTAAGTCTTCAGTAAAGTGAAAGATCGCACAATGAACGACACTTTTCAGTCTTCAAATCAATCCAAAAGAGCGATCAGTCTCTCATAACAGCATGGAAGTACGTACGCGCTGTGTTACTGTTATACTCGATTCGCGTTGATACGTTCGTCCCCCTGGAGTTTTGGACCTATTCCAAAGAGTCGGAGAGGGACAACCTAGCTCTACCGGGAAAATGAAAGAATTCAAATGCACGTGCCACACCGGATTATCTTGGGGGACACTCCGGTCCTTTAACTCACTCACCTGTCAATAAATACAATTTCATTCATGTATGGAAACGCACTATAGTGTATTTCAGGCCTTAACATTGCTCTCAATAACATGATTAACATTGATAAAATGACGTTGAATTAAATTATGTAGGGTATACCTACACTTGTAGCATCTGAAATTTTGTCCCCCATTGAAGTGTGTGGGGAAAGTGCCCCCTCCCTATAACCACGAGAAGATGCAAAAATATACCCAACATAATTAAATCAATGTAATTTTATAAATTTTTAAAGATACTTTTAAACTCAATCAAACCAGTATAAGACCTTGACCTTTGCTGAATAAACATTTGACATTTAGCCTATTTTGCTGTATATCTCCATAACGATGCATTTTACAGACAGGTCACCAAAGACTGTTTTACTCCTTGTTACCACACGAACAATTTGAGCTATACTAAACGTTATTTGGACCCTTATTTAAAATTTACCACTGTAGAAACTTTACCCCCATCCTGTGGAAATTGCCGACATTTTCCAGAGGGACATGTGCATGTGGGCTAAAAACATTGTAAAAGGTCCTTTGAAGTCAAATCAATCGTCAAACCTTACTTGCCAACGATTAGTCACGGAATTGAGGATTTTGACTTAACTAAATAGTAACTTAGGTTCATCTTTAGTCTGTTCAAAGGAATGACCTAGGTGTTATGTTATTTAAACTAAACCAGAATGCAATTTCCCCAACTACCCAATGAGACCAAGTATGTCGCTCAATATAATATTAATTCGAAAGAATGCTTTTATATAGTTTGGTATAATGTAGTTTTCGTATAGGGTTCACATAAACGCATGATTAATTATAGGCCTACATACGTACTCTTACCAAAAATTGCCAAAGAAACAATATGCCCTAAATATTAAATACTCTGTGATTTTCCATCCGCACAAGATTGATCAAAGCAATGTCAAATGTTTGATTGGTTCATGCAAACTGCCGAGATTTAAAAAAAAATACCGTCAAACCACTGTATTGGAAGACAGTTCTAATGTACTGAAACTCAAGGCAAATGTGTCTGTTGCCATTTTGTCTAAATAGATTAGGGCTATAGTCCTTTTAAAACATATAACGTAGGCCTAATGATATAAAATAAATATAATTTGCATGGTTCACTTTACGCATCATGAAACTATTTTAACGTAAAATTTTGTTTTTTTATATCTTTAAAAGAGAGCAGTGCTGAGGTGGACTCACAAGGACAAGAATTTGTTTTCAGTATCCCACGTCCGTGGAGTGGTTGTGACGCTTACATTGTATTGACGACATCTGATACTGAAACAGCAAATGTCGATATTAATATTCCAGCCTCAAACTTCAGGCAAGAACATAATGTGGAAAGAAATGAAATGGTCTCTGTGTCTCTACCAAGTTCAGTGTGTCTTCCCGCTGGCTCTGGCGTCAAACAAGAAACTGTCACTATTCAATCCACAAGACCAGTGTCGGTGCATGTCTTCAATCATCTCTCCTCTCATGGAGATGGGTTTTTAGCCCTTCCAACGGCAAGACTTGGCAGCACGTATTACATAGCGTCTTTTGAACCGTGGGATTCTAGTAGCTTTTACTCATATTTTGCAATCAGTTCACTTGATAACCCAACCTCCATAGATATAACACCAAAAGATCAAAGCGCATACACAGTTAACCTTCAACCCTATGAGACATACTTAGTAGAAGTGAAAGAAGACCCTACAGGTACTAGACTGATTGCAAATCGACCAATAGCTGTTGTAGCTGGTGCAGTATGCGCGGGTATTCCAGCAAAAATACTAGATTGTGACTCCCTGTTAGAGCAATTGCCATCGGTCGAACAAATTGGACAAAACTTTGTACTTGGGCCGTTCATGAGGCGTGACTCAGGCTACATATGTCGCGTTATTGGCGTAAATGAAACCGCGACCAACGTGAGCATTTCTAATAACGATGCTGTTCAGCTCAATGCAGGGGATATGTATGAAGTTGATATCAACAATGACGCAGTTCTTGAAATATCATCTGACAAGCCAGTCCTCGTAATGCAATACATGAAATCCAGGGACACTGATGGCAAGGGAGACGGGTCAATGGTTTTGGTCCCTTCAGTAGACTTCTTCTCTGGTCATGTATCGTTCCCAGTACCTGAAGTTCATCAAATAGTTATTATCGTACATGTCATATTCGAGCGCCTACATGTCAACTCTTACCTTTGACGGCTCATCAATGACTGTTGGGAAAGTAAGTAATTGACAATGTGACAGTGGTGACATGTGTATTCTACGTCCGTAACCAGGTAACGCCAGAGACGTCATACAGTAGGCATGTGAAAGGCATAGTTTTTTTTTACGTTACAATTTTACGGGGATACCGAAGAGCATATAGCTATACGTATCCTGCCGGATTCAATTTTACACAGGGGTTTTTTTGGGGGGGGAGTATTTGTGGTTTCAAGAGTAAAAATCGTAAGTGTATTAAGTGATTTTTTATTACATAATGTCATTTTATTTAATTTGAAGTTAAAAAACAAAAAAACCGAAAATTAAATTTTACCATTTAAAAACACTAAAAACATTAAAAACATTCGGAATTTGTATCCATTCGTTGATTAGTTAGTTGCATTCTTTAAGGTCTAGCAATTATTTCTTGTAATTACAGGTGGGCATGTCGAAAAAAAAAAAATAAATGAATAAGAAACTCTTTTCCCCATATGAGACTGTTGAAGTCCAAAATTATCGACCTGGATATGTTGCATGATTATGAATGTTGCTATGATTAACAATTAATGACTGCACGTTTGCGGGTACCTTAGAACCACCACATAGAGGGTGTCCAGGGAAAATAAAACTAGCTTTAACGGGAAATACGCAAATAATCACGTTTGTGTTATGTAGAATGATACGGAGAGACGACAATCCTTAAAAAAATGATGGACTGGTGGTTCGGTATCTTCTTCTCCATCCATGGGTACAGGGTTATAGGTGGCAACTGGGTTTAGGATCCAGGCAGGAATGCCACAATGGTTCTCATGGTTTCATGGCGTTGAAATAGTGCCTCAGGTGGAGATAAAAACAATAAATAAAAGGGCTAATAAACACAGAGGATTACTTTTGGTATTAAATTATATACCTGTCTTTAAAGCGGGCATTATTTGATCGTGCTTATAGATATTAGCAAATTAATTTTAACGAAAAGGGATTAAAATGTAAAAGGAAATGAGCCAAGATTTTCACTTGATTTTACTTAACTTATTTACTGTGTAATCCAGGGTTCCAAAAAGGGTTATTGCAGTAATGTCAGGGATGGCGTTTGATTCTGCATATCGGTGCCGTAAACACGATTAACGAAAATACAAGAAGTTCATTACTTTACTTTTTTTCTATGCAAACAAATTAGCAACCTAAAGCCTTACAAACAAAAATGAAGCACTCAACAAAACTCAAGAATCCCATTTGTGGTGCCGGTGCCACCGATATCTGACGTCCAAGGTAAAAAATATAATTTTGAAATCTTTCGAACCGTATCTTAAAATTCTAAACCGCAACGGGAAACCATGTCTTTTTACATGTGTTTGTTGTTTGTCTATGTCTGCGCCGACAGGTCCGTCGAGATTGGTATTACGGATGCCTGAGGTATAACACACACAGGGACCCCCTTTAATAATGGTCTATATAGCGTTCGTTAATGTAAATATTTGTTTTCCTTGATTACAACGGACCCCTAGAACCCCGTGCCATTTACACCACTCTGTCGGCGTACCAGCCCCGTATGTTCCTGTTGTTTCCTTCTATAGCGTTTTCAAACAATATGTTTAATAAAAAAACCTGTAAGATGTTTGATATTGGCAAAAAATCGTTAAACAGTGATTTTATTTATATTTTACGTCGCTTTACTATATAAATAGGTCATTTCCCTTGCAGGTTATACCTATACTGTGGAGGGAACTAACATGACAGCGATATTCAACAATTCCGTGATTCCATTTACACGAGTTAAGTGACGTACACCTCTGGGATTCGAACTGCACGGCCTTCGTCAGGGACTATGGGGGAAAGTATGCAATAATAACAACCGATTTTCCAGGTTGCCAGGAGATTGTTATGGAGGTCTATTGTAACTTGCTGTTCATTGGTCATCTTTTAATTCTTTCAGATTCTATAAAATGGAATCCAAAAGTGACCATAGGGTCTTCACGGCAAGAGTTCATATGTAGCCCTTAAGAAGTTCACATGTAACAAATGCTTTTTTTTGCTTTAGGGTTAGGGGGTTTCGATAGTGTTAGGCCCATAAATAAAATGAAATTTCCTGTAGAATTTTTTAAAGGGTGTGGGACTTGGAAACTCTTAGCTGTCGCTATCACTCTACTGAGAAGAACTTTTACCATATGATGAAGGTTATTTTAGTACATGATGTTGTCGTTTTTAGTAAAATCATTGAAAGTAATTAACCCCCCAAGATTATTCTAGAGATGATGTGAAAGTCATTCTTTTCGGAGTGAATAAAGTTCACAACCGAAAGGACCTGCACCACTATTTTATAGTCTCTTTTAGAATTCTGAATTTAGAAAGATTGTCTGAAAAAGATAGAATTGTTATAAACCTATGTTGTTATGTGTGTTTATAATAATTCAACCTTAAACAAGAAGTCTTTGTATGTATATCTTAAAGCCTGCCTCAGGGATTTCCCGATTAGGGCGCACTCAATTTTCAAACAAATCGGTTTTTTTTTAAATATATATACATAATGCTTTTCCATATACTAATCACTGTGTGAAATAAGCTCAAATCGAATTCCTTCATATCGTAACTTTGTTATAAAAAAAATCGGATCCGGAATTTTGGTCATACATACGGTATCCTATGGCACTGTTATAATACGCATAAATGTTTACTGTATGAAAACGAAAAATCCGATGCATCTCTAACTTTGAAATTAAGCATTTTAGGGGACTATATTTAGTTCTAGATGACTGTTTTTAATTATTACATGAAAATTATATCTCAAAATCTTTGAGTCAGCCTTTATTATGAATGTTATTGTATTTTCTTTATCACAGCAAACAAAAGACCACATAATATTTCGAAACACCCTCATTCTTGACACTAGTAATCCTGTATCTCCAATCAGACCACCACAAGTGGAAATCCAGTGCCAGGTGGAACGTAAACATATTGTGGAGACCAGCTTCTCGTCGAGTATAAAGAGGAAGATCTCCTTTGGGAACTTCTCCTTCGGATTGCAAATTTTCCACGACCAAACATTTCTTACCCCGTACGAGCCAGAAGATTACCCAATTGATGTGAAGTTTGGCGCCAACCTGTATTTTGCTGCCAGTGTTGCTGCTGTGAAAGAGTTGGAAGTCTTCGTCGACTCCTGTTGGGGAACACCTTCTGCCAATCCATGGGATGAGACTACTTATTCAGTAATATACAATGGGTAAGGTAGAATTCAAAATAAAGAAACATATGGCTTGGTTTTAAACTTAAAACTAAGCAGCCAATCCACGATGCATTTTCTTTCAGAGTTGTTTAAGCTCAGTGACACAATTCAGTAAACCTGAATGAAAGATTTCAAATGGCTGATAGGCAAAGAGCATTAGTGTTAACCTGGAAATAGCTGATAACATGCTGAATTTTTCAGGATAGGGCCAGGAATTATCAGTAAGAGAATGATATACTAAACAGTCCCCAAAAATCCCCCTGGAACTCTCTCCAAATCAAAATGGAGTCCAAGATGGCCGCATGTGTCTGATTTTTATGTATAACTTGCCAACAGACAAGTTGGAAATACAAACAAAAGGGGCGAGAGAGAGAGCGATAGAGAGAGAGCGAAGAGAGAGAGAGAGAGAGATGGGGGAATAGATATATTATATATATATATATATATATATTATATATATATATATAGGTTTTAAGCAACAGGGAATCTAAAAAGTCATATTTTTAGACTAAAAAATCCACAAAGTTTTAACTACGCTGGCGTCTTCTAAATTGGCCCCCATTTTCTGACTTGTATTAACCTGATAAGCGGCAAGTTCGACAGTACAAATTAATGTGTATAAACAGTATGTTTTAAGGCACAGAGAATATATAATAGAAGCATATTTTACAGTGGCCAAAAACTCATAAGTACAACCAAGATGGCTAAAACTTGTTAATCTTATTATGGTATCAAAAGGATAGGAAAAATAGAAGAGTGTTCCGGTTACAATAGTTTTCACCGTCATCTGTGCCAGCATCTTCAACACTGATGTCCATTTAGGTGCACAATCTCATCATCACTGACATTAATAATGTTGGCCTTCAGTGATGTCGCAAGTTTGACTACAGCAATTACTGTACATTGAGGTGTATTTTAGGTGTATCAATCAAGAATCCAAGATGTTTCTTGCAACTGCTACAATCATCAGGTTGAGCAAAGTGTCTGGCGTGAATGAGATGTCTGTTAATGTTTCAAACAGGTCGCATTAACCTTTTAGTTGAGCAGAGTGTGTGCTACACACATCCATTCTTAAACGTGTGATAAGTGTGGAAATGACCGATTGTCCGTTTGTATGCCATGTGTCGGTATTCATCAAGTATTAGGAATGTGCCCCCATAAGTTAGGAAGGTCAGCATGTTCTATGTTAATAAAGCTTCCAGTAAGCTCTTAGGACCTATATCACTCACATATTACATTTAACCATTTCGCATTATGATTTGTTCTAAATATCTGTTGATATATATCTAGAATCGTTCTTCGTTTTAGTCCAAAATCTCAGTGGGAGGTCCGTCTTTAACCAGCGAGAGTTTCATCGACCAGGTTGATAAGTTTTGATTCCACCTGGAGACTTGAAGAACTCACAGTCATCTATATGTGGCTATGGTTTGTGGGCTCTACACAATCGAAATTGAAGGAAGGCTTTGTACGCCAATGACAGGTCTGGTCTTTGAGCTTGACCCCAGCTTACCTATCAAACGTCGCAGTCCTTGGCTTGTGATTGGGCTGTCCCACAAACTGGCTTTAGGTTCAAGGTAGAGGATGACCATTGCTCGAACCATATGTCATCGACCGGATGATCGATAGTAGCGATACGCGACTGCAGTGTCATGATTGGGTAGCAAAGTGAGGTGGGGGATTAGGCTACAAGTTCATCACACTTTTTGGCGAGCTTGCCCATCCCTACTGAAAACGTTGCCCCTCACATAAAGTCGCCCTGAGTAGCTATGCTGACAGCACCGGTAAGATATTCGACAGGCGTCGCCAAAAGGCACTAGTTAAGTTTCATTGCATCATTCAAAACGACATCAATCTTATTGAGTGTACACTGCGACTCTATATTGGTGCAGCGTATTCAGTTCAGTATGCCAAAACAAACAGTAGATGTATGTAAAGTGTCGAAAGATGCTCCCATCCAGTTTCCGCGATGGCACACGAGACGGCGTCTTGGCAGAGGAATGCCGGTGTTGTGTGATTGGAAAGTCTAAGTGCTGCTGTCATTATGACCGCAAGGTGAGGTACTTTGGTGTTGGATCGTGTGACAGGTTATCTTCATCTAGAGTGATGTAAGTTCTCTTTTTGCACAACGATTTGCAAGGTGAAAAACAGAGCTGACGGTCTTAGGATTTGCTGAGTTTCAAGTGTCATCGGGGATGAATGGCTTACAGTAATTAGGTCTTTCTGTAACACCATTCTAAGGCCTCAGAAGAATCAGCAGGCCATTCCAAGTTGCAGTATCATTTGCGTAGGAATACTGCGAACAATCTCTCTTTGGCATTTCTGGCGGATTGTAAAATGTTGAACGAACTGGATGCCGGGACAGAACCTTGTTGGACACCATTCAGAAGTTTCTCTTTCGACTGATTACCATTTGAGTCTCAGGACAAAATCTGTTTTGGATGAGCATCATTATGAACTTGACAAGCTTTGACATCAAAGGACCGGCTTGGAGTAGCTTGAGATTGAGACCTCGATGCCAGACTGTATCATATGCAGCAGTTAGTTAGATTCATGAAGACCGACGACTCTTAAAGTATCCCAAGCCGTCACCGTATGTGAAACTAAATGATTTCGATAGTTTTTCTCCGATGGCAAGCTGAATTTCAGAATGTTGAAGAAGTTAAGGATTGGTGGGACTAATATGTACATATCTGTATTAGATAATAGTAGTCGCCGATACACCACATGACACCCGGACCGATGACAATAACTTACAGCTCGCCTGGCCTTTGCTATAGACTAGAGTTTGTTGATAAATTAACGTGTCGTCATCTGCTTTTGCCGGCTTTACGGAGAAGAGGAGTTAAGGAGTTGAGAATGATCTAGCTAAGGGTTACTGTTTGACACACCCCTCAGCTATGTGAGTGGTATTCTGGTACTATTAAAATGCTAAGGCACTTTAAAAGTGCTCTAATGTGATATTGTTCAGGCAACCTATAAGGTGTACTCATCAATAGATGCCAAAGAGGGCTGCGCGAGTAAGAATGTGAGCACAAAGGATCAATAAATAGGAGAAGAGGCACAGCCTGAAGGCCCATTTCTTCCTTTATTATCATGATAAATGTATGTTGCAAAGGTAAGACATCAGGGGTGACATTAGCCTAGATGGGACATTCTTTTGGGCATGAATCTAAGCTGTATTTTAGTAAACCACGTCAAGGTTCCTAAAATCTAATAACCGTCTTCTTTGCTTAATAAAAACTGCCCAGTTCTCTTTAAATGAATATAAAAGTCACCTTCATTTTCTTTTCCCAATATCAGTGACCATGGATACACATAGAACAGATAGGGCCATTTTTGGAAAGTTGGGCTAGCAAACACCCCAATTTATTGGCTAGATTTTCTCACTTATGACGGTGTTTGTTAAAATGACGGGGCATGTGTTCATATTTCAAACCTCTAATGTATGTAAAATGAAGCATAGGTTAAGTGTAGTAGTGCACATTCATAATACATTTGCATATTAATTATTTAGCATTCATATGTATATTGTCACTGCAATGTGCAAAATGGCTGCCAAAAGTTGCAGCTGCGACAAATGGCTGAAGCTGAGGGATTCTCTGGTCAGGGCTGCCACCAGATAAATAGGCATGAACCTTAGGAGTTTTGGCCTTCCTACATATGTTTTCAGATTCCCTGTACATTAAATCATATGTTTGGCTCTTTATTTGGATTTTCAATATGATGGTGTTAAAACGTTAGGATATAACAGATAACAAAATTAATCGGTTGTCGTTTTTTGGTTTAGCTATTATTTTTGGGCATTCTAGAGAAAATACTTTTAGAGAGTAGGTTGCCTTAAAACATACGTATAGACACTAATTTGTATTTCTAATTGCATATGAGTGTATGATACAATTAGAAAAAATGGCACCTTTTGGAGCCAATCTTATTTGGGATTGTGAGTTTTGAACTCTCAAAATAATGACTTCATTGCATTCCTTGTTGCCTTAAAAACATTAGTTCGAGAAATTAATTGTCCTTGCCAACTTGTCTGGTTGCAAACGATACAAGAAAATTGGAAAATGGCGGCCATTTTGACCGCCATCTTGATTTTGGTGAGAGCTCCAGGAGGACTTTTGGGGACTTTAGCAGTTATGCTACTCATATTCCTAACCTATCCTGAAAATCAGCTTGTTATGAGCTATTTCCAGGTTTTAGCCTATATGATCTAATGCTCTTGGACTATTCAATTTGTGGCTTAAAGTTCTGTATAAAAAGGCAAGAATGCAAGGTTCTATACGATACACCCAGTAGGCAGGTTCCTGCACAACATTAGTAATCGACAATGAGCTGTAAGGTTTAAGAAAACCACCCCGCCCAAATCAAACTTGCTGTGACATAAAATGAGTAGAAGCAAATCTTAAATTAGAGTAGATAAATTTGTAGTCGTTGCGGTGGGTGTTTTTGTTTTTCATAAAAAAACAGTGCTTCTATTTCAGTATTGTACTATCTATATAGGTCAATATTGTACTGACTCTATATATTTCATTGCTTCTGAAAGTTCTGCTTCCGTTTTGATTTTCATTGTAGAATTAATTCGTTAATTTACAAATATATTCTCATAAATATGCCAACTTCGTAGGGCTAAATACATGTATGTCGCATTTTCCATCGAGAAAGGCACCACCATCATTGCATGAACTTGCAAACTAGTTAATAATTTATAATTTTGTCCAAAACTAAGTTCCCATCGTTTCAATTTAACAAACGATCCGCGGACAATGATATTGCTCATTTATTCACACACATTTTGGGAAATCTATGTGGTTGTTGATAGCTAGACTTAACGTCGAAAATTATGGGCAGCCCGCTTTGCTCAGAATTTGTAGGTACTGTTAAGTCTTCAAGCTTTTGAACGGCTTTTTCTGAGCCTCTATTTTTCAGCTCGTTTGTCGATTTTGTCATTGCTCTTCTTAGATGCACAATTAGGTGATGAGTGGCCGCCATGTTTAATTCCTAGAGCTGCTTCTGACAAAAGCTATTGGAATTGTGAAGTTATTAATGAGAACGCTTACTTTGATTGTATTCTTAGATGCTCGGCTGACCGAGTCTGTGGTTTTCTTTGATTCTGGTGATACTAAATCAACAGTGTAGCTTTCAAGGGCTTTGCTTCAAGGGAGACAGGGCTGGATGTAGTAGTATTGTTTAAAAAAACACCACATCATTGAAAAATACCATTCTCTCCCCGGGGGCAGTGGAAAAGGGTATGTACATATGTGCCGCCGATATGGGTCACATTTTCACACCTTACTATAACAATGGGTCGTTTTTCTCACCATGCTACTATATTGATGGGTCATTTTTTTAGGTCATTGCTACTATATAAATGGGTCCATTTTGGGTCGCAATTTACTATAAAAATGGGTCAATTTTTTCTGATTTTCGGTAAATCACAATGAAAAGGTTGATTTTTCAGATTTTGGGAAAAGTTACTATGAAAATGGGCTGATTTTGCTAATATTACTATGAAAATGGGCTGATTTTGCTAATATTACTATGAAAATGATGCGAAATTTTGAAGCCAACTATAGAAATGGGTCGAAATTTCGGAACCAACTATATAAATGGGTCATATTTTTCTACAATTTGGTCACTATAAACATGGATCGATTTTTTTACCCGGCGGACGCACACCTGTACCCAATTTTGGGTCGAGTTTTTTTTTTTTTTTTTTTTTTTTTTTTTTTTTTTTTTTTTTTTTTTTCCCCCCCCCCTCTCTCTCTCTCTCAGTTGCATTGTGACAAATTTCCTAACATTCATTTCTGCATAATTTGTAAGCAATATTTTGCATCAAAATAACATTTGAACAGAAACATGTAAAAATAATATAAAACTAACAAATGACATGTATTTTTGTTTTTATAAATTTATATTTTATATAAATACGCATTTTCATGTTATTCCTAGTGCATTCTGGGAAATAAAGTAACCGGTATAGTGGTTACAAATAAGAATAACACGGCGATATAGCAGAGTTTCCAGTCACTATAAAAGTTCCACATATAATATATACAATTACCATTGTTTCCATTTAGGTTTTCATACATTGTCAACTGCTAGTGTGTGATGTTGGAGCACCAAATTCTCGATGCGCACAAGGCTGTATTGAGACAACAGACATCTCTCCGCGCAAGCGCAGATCCAGTGTAGACCTGCACGTGATTAGCAGTGGACCATTAGTAGTTCGTGGCTAACAGATGACTCTACTTAATTCGTGGCTTCTTGCTGTTTATTTCACAAATCGTCTGCTAAAATCATTGTATTGCATTTTTCTCTCATACACAGCTATTAAAGCAGTATCAGCCGATAGTTATGACAGTATCACTCATAGTGTTAATTAAAGACGAGTGTTTTAGCTTCTAGTTTATTTCACAATGTTTTTTGCTAAAATAATATTTTTAATAATATTTTCCTTACTTCAATATTCCGACAATTGCGCCATATTTTTATGCATACCTTAATCACGTTAATGAAGTAAAAGTAATAAGAGCCAAGATAATAACATTCTAGTGTTTTCTGTGATTTGCTATGGTAGCTAGGACACTCTCTCATGACAGACACTCAGTTTCTTTACACCGGAATAATAACATTTGCAATCATAGCTAAAATTGATCATTGGGTTGTGTAGGTCATAAAAATACGTGATGACAAAAATAAAAGTGATGGCAATTTGCATAAACCAAGATTTTCCAAAATGGCCACCATTTTAAAGGCAATAGCCCTACTGTGGTGACTTAGTGTTGGAATGTTATGTTGTCTGGGTCAAGAGGTTCAATATACAATTGCCAGAATTGTCTGAGTCATGGAAATTTATATACACGGCTATTTTTCAAGATTGCCGAATCTCGTCAAAGAAAACCGTATATTTCTTATTATATAACTTAAGAGAATGATTTTGGTGTCAAAATGAGTGTTTTCTCGATGCGCACAAGGCTGTATTGAGACAACGGATATCTCTCCACGCAAGCGCAGATCCAGTGCAGACCTGCACGTGATTAGTAGTGGACCACTAGTAGTTTGTGGCTAACAGATGACTCTACTTAAAGACACTATCAGTGATTAACCCGAAAGATAGAAATATCTGAAACTAGCTTAAAAGTGAAGGATAAGTCTGTAGGACTCTCATAAGGTATATTTTCCAACTGAAAAAATGACAGAAAAGGAAGAAAACAGCAGTTTTCAAAGATATGAACCCCCATTCAATTACGTGTTGTAGTTTTTTTTTTTTTTTTTTTTTGTTTCAAGACTTATCACTTGTAGGGTATGTTAGGATACCTATACTTGTAACAAAAATGCAAAAATCTGATTTTTGATGATTTTTTCGATTTTCTAATTTAGCAAATCACTGATAGTGTCTTTAATTCGTGGCTTCTTGCTGTTTATTTCACAAATCGTCTGCTAAAATCATTGTAGTGCATTTTTCTCTCATACACAGATATTAAAGCAGTATCAGCCGATAGTTATGACAGTATCACTCAAAGTGTTAATTAAAGACGAGTGTTTTAGCTTCTAGTTTATTTGTTTTAGCTTCTAGTTTATTTCACAAGGGGCGGTCAAACTTTTAAAATGTTCCAATCATGTTGAAATGTATGCCATATTGTCCGTCTAGTCATAAGGATTACAAAAATGTA
>JAMKCH010078378.1:0-18483 GCA_023653785.1 Ophioderma brevispina | reverse complement strand
AGAGCACAAACCTTCACAATCTTGACGTGTGCTGCAGGAAGGTTTCAAGTGCAATAGCGGCCATTTGTCAGAAATTCTCATCATACATCTATTAAAATATTAGTCTTTTTTCAGTGTCTCTTGAAATGGTTCTTCATGCACAACAGTCACCTCAAAACCATTTTCAAGAGCCCAATGGCAGCCACATATGCAGCTATTGCACATACGTGTACGATGAACCAAACTACCATCCCTCACAATCATCAAGGCAAGTACTACTAGAATGCCGACACGCAGTACAAAAAAGAATTGTGATCAAATGCTAACTCATAAAGTCTTTATTAACTTCAGACTCGGCACAAACTTAATGCAGCATAAAATCGTAAAACCATATATTGGGGATGGCACTGGACAAAACCATTTACCAGCCCAGACTACTCCGAAACTAAAGTGAAGCTACAACACAAGCTTTCAATTTGAGGGTTTGGGCACTGTTCTGATTGGTCAACAGTATAATAATCATCCAATTTTGAATGATGAACTAACATAATACAATGCCCTGCCATGACAAACCAACAACCTCACGATGACCTTGCCCCGTAAAAAAGATTACATTCCAGTGAATATCCATTGTATGGAAGACTGAGTCAAGCTCTTATAGATTAATTCCTGTCAGATAACTGAGTCCAAACTCAATAATAAACCAATATTAAATAGTATGCAATTACAATGATTCCTTCCTACATACGACCTTGTACTCACAATGTCAACCAAATCTGTCTGTCTGATAGGTTGCCGTGAAATACACACTATTCACTGCAGTTACAGAAAATACATTGAAATGCATGTTTCATCCATGCTCGGCATATTTTATTGACGAGGGGTTGTACCTACTGGCGGGGAAATCTTGCAAGGTTGATTCCACTTTGACAATTCTAAAAAGGCAAATTGAGTGATTCCTGTAAGACGAACTCTTATCCTGTCTTCAATTTTCATTTGTCCTTCTACCACCCTATGTGCTCAAATTTTCTTTATTTTCAGCCAAGTTTGGATTATTTTACCACCAACTTTCATATGGTTTTAACTTTTTATCCCCTGGCTTGAAAAGCAGAGGGGATAGTGCTTTTTGAGGGTGCGAAAATGTCCGTATGTGTGGTCCGTTTGCTTAGGTTTTGGTTAGGTTTTGGTTAGGTTTTGTTTTTGCGTCTCCTTCGAAAAGGTTTAAGTCCGATTTATTTTTAAACCATTATCATGAGTTGAGGTGTCCGTACGCTTTCGATAATATTGGATCCGATGAATGATATGATCAACTGGGTTGGATATTTGCGCCCAATATTTAGTGGTCTCGCTATTGGTTTTAAAATATTGGGATCGACTGCGTCTCGTCCAAATTTTTGCAAAATTTGGCTAATATTCCAAGTTTTACAAACTTTTATTCAATCCAATTTTATTACAGACTTGGGGTCAAGGTGCAGTAGGGGTTCTTCATGTGGTGGATTGATGTCAAGGTCATGAACCAAGGTCTTAAAGGGGCATATGAGGTCATTTCCAGACTTGCAGCTTGCCAGGGGATGACGATGTTACTTGCTGATAGTTTTTACTCTAACAAAAGCACAGAAACTGCAAACTAGTATTAAGAATTGTTGATGAAGTGATCTAAATTCCCCCTAGGACATGTGTACTGTGTGGTTGCCTTACAGTGCCATGCCAGATGCAGAAGGGTATTATGCAGCTAATCAGACAAGTGAGACAACGGAATGTATCCTTGTGGCATGGAGAAGCCAAGAAGATGGAATTCCTCAAGCCACAAAAATCACTCAAGAATTGGTAATTGATATTGTGAAAAATGAAATCATCCAGTGTTTGTCATTGGTTGTGATCTTGTTGGGGTTATTACTGATGGGAGAAAATAAATTTCAGTGTAAGGAACTGAATTTTAACGATTCGATGCCCCTATTTTATGAAGAAATAGATTTAACAGTCTATCATGACCAAATAATATATCTGATTGTAGAAAACAAGAGCGGTCACCGCCCGTGTGGATTAGTTTTGGGAACCTGTGGTTGGGGGGTTGTGACTGGTTCGACTTTGAAGACCGTTTTGGGCTGCGGACCCTGAAATGTGAAGAATCTAATTGGAACTGATAAATGAATTAAAGAATGGTGTCCCTTAATTTTGATAATGATGGACTGGTATGGTATTTCAGTATTTGGTAAGGATTAAATATGAATATACCTTACACTGCCCTGGACCATGTTACACTGATTTAATGTTGTTCTTTTGAAATTGATAGCTGGCTTTAAGCATTTTACACCGCTCATTGCTATTTGTTGTATTTTTGATATTTATATATATATATATAGAACTTTAACACTGCCCTGGAGTCATGGGAGCTATGATTAACCTTCCTTGGTCCCAGCGGCAGCCATTTAAAAAACTGGGTGATTTTTAATAGCTGCTGCAGGTTGTTACGGGATAATAATTTCTCCAATGGTTGATATTTGGTTGTATATCATGATAGTATCACTAAGGACAAAGGATTGGTTATGTGATAAAATGCAAGTAAACAAAAATATGTCGCGGTCATGGAACGCTAGTGTCGAATGCCGTCGCGGTTTGTGATGGGTCGAAAGGTGAATGAGTCCCCAAGGTGACATGATTCACCATATGGTGAAATGAGGTGTCCACAAGGGACATGAGGTCACCAAGGTCACTTGGGATCACAAAGGTCACAAAAGCTCCCACCGGTGTCACAAGGTGACATGAGGTCAACCCCAAACAGGCTCCCAACGCAACCCACCCTGACACACCCGCCCCTCCTGTCGCACCCCAACCAGACCCCGTCCCCGAAAAACACTTATTTGTGAATGGGCCAAAGGTCATGTGATTGGTCACCAAAAGTCACATGAGGTCACAAAAGGTTCAGTGTTTTAGGTCACCAACGGTCAACGTGACTTGTACATTGGGGACCAAGGTCACATGGGGTCACAAAAGGGTCACAGGGGTCACCAAGGTCAAATCACCTGATCCCACCCGACGCACCCCACCCCGACGCACCCCACCCGCCACCCCACAACATATCCCACCCCTCAATGAAGAACCCCCTTACCCACTACCCCCACCCGGACCCCAAACACCCCAACCGCTCCCCTCCATATCGATTCACACACAGATGATATGGTGATAGTAGTTTTTCATGTATCAATAGGGCATTTTGCATATCCGACTGTACGTTAGCGATAAAGCATTATGCATATTTAATTAGCTATTTGCATACCAAGCGCATGTATCGGGAACTGAAAATGGCAAAGAAGATGCACACAATAATGGGTTTTTGCGAAGTGATGGAATTTTACATGTCCGATGTAATATTAAAAAATAAACGATTACGTGATTTTTGCACATTAATTAGATCATTTGCATATGTAATTTGCCCGAAATATGCCCAACATCTTAATCAGGGCGAGAAATTCTTTAACCGCTTTCCTTCCACCCAAGTTACATATTATACGCCTTAAGGAAACTACAGATAACTTGCACACAACAAGCATTGCGGGAAAAGGTGATTACATTTGAACGGCCAAAGTCAAATGAGGTCACCCAGGGCACATGAGGTCCCAACTGTACCCACCACCGCCCCATCTTTTCTACCAAGTGACATCAGCGGTAGCCATTACGGAACTCATGGAAACGTCTAACTCCAATTTGTTGCTTGCCCACAACCATGACAACGTATACAATTAGAATCCCACATCACAGTGCAGGCGATCCACGATGTCGATTTGATATAAACATGACTCGTGCTAAGTATGGCTCCTACGCGGGGCATATATTAATTCAACAGCAGATTTTGGTTCACAATGCTAAATCACTGCCTATAAAATCGCCTCCGGCGTCTCTAAGCTTCACTAGAATGGTTCTTGAAAAAAGACGGTTTATTTGCATTCATTTTCGGTCACTTCGCCACACGACTTTGACATTTTTCTGCATCAGATTCAGCGTTCTTTCTATGTGAGCTATTTTAAGCAAACAGGCGCATCACTGGTGGCACTTGCTACAATGACCATCTATGCCACTGATTTTCAGGACTTGAGCATGATATTGACGAGGTCATTTGGGTGGTTTTGGACATCAGGAATTCCTAACGTTTTCTATAAAAAAAAACCCGGCTCTTCCATTGACTTAAATTACACCCTCTTATGCTAACCGATTGAACTGCATGAGGTATAGGCACTTTCAGGGGGAGTAACGATGGATATCTGAATCTACTTGGAAATAGTAAAATTTCGTAGAAAGAACACGCCATATTTTGGTAAGGGAAACCAACACCATCATTTGGTTAAAAGAACACACCATATATGATATGGGGTGCATGTAAGGCTTAATTTATCAATCAAATATGGGGTTTTTGAACATTTTTTTAATTAATGATAGTGGGTCCCTGGGTTTCATTGAAAGTGTGCGCGCTGTGGCCAACATCGAGACCTGACAAGGGATTGGTGATTTACGTAAATAGCGAAAATGTGTTCTACCAGCAGAAAGGTGTTACCAGCTTGAAGCTCGAAGCGTTTTGAAGGGATTCGCGGAACGTTTGTTCCACGAATCCAATAATGTTTTTTAAACAGTGCAGCAGACGCATCAGTTGTTGAATGTGGGAATACCAGTAAGTATTTGCCATGGATGAAGCCTGGTCCCAGTTTAGATGGCAGTAGGGCCAATCCATGGGATTAATCGTTTTTAATTACACATTTAATTTAAGGATGAAGGGACAACGCTCGCGTTAATCCAGTGCCCCCATACCTTTCCGTTGTATGTGCGATGTGCTTGGCTACGCGTTTTTGTGCACTAAAAGTCAGTTAAATTTATCTTAGCTCGACCATCGCTACTTCGAAATTAGAGCTGAGAAGTACATTGCCATTTGATTCTTTTTACCATCAAAATTGTATAATAAATAAATTCATTTAAAAAAAACTAAAAAATCAATAAAACTCAAAAACTTAAAAAACATAAAATAATCCTTTTTAATTTTTCTCTCAAAAAAAATCTTTTGGTATGGAGGTTTTTTAGCAGGAATGTGAGACAGCAATAATAGGATAGTAGCTTCACATCAGCTGTGTGGCCCTCAATCTACCTCAAAGAAAGTGTTCCCTATGCTTGGTTCAGGGCCACATGATGCTAAGAGGCCCAAGACCATGCATGGAGCTGTTGTCATATCAGATGATGAAGGTTTTTTATTTGTTTTTCTTTTTTTTTTAATTGGCTTATTGAGCAATTGGCTTAAAACCATCATCAATCAGTGTATAACAAAATTTTCTTAATGAAATACATTAATACAAAATACAGTAGGTCACACAAACTGACAATTATGGAAGAAGGATGGCCAGAAGGCCAATAAGGCCAGAGGCGGCCATCCCCGAAACTTCATAGTTATCATACAACTACGAAAGACATTAACGATAAGGGGGAAAATAACAAAATAAGAATATGCCCCAAAAGACCATGTTATAACTCAATAACTTGATAACCCTCACCATTTAAAAAAAAACATTGTTACCACAAATATATTGTATGCTTTTTTTAAGTTTGGTATTTTTTTTATTTTTTTTATTGTTTTGTTAACATTTAAAACAAACAAACAAAACATTGAATAGGTAAAAGTGGATCACTCTAGGGTTTGGAAGTGTAAGCTTATTTTCATGTAATTAGTTGTGTAATTAGTCTTTATACAGCACATAACTGATGGTACCAAATTTGCAAGAGCATGTGTTAGGCAAAAAATAAATATTCAGGATGCATGAAATGCATTATTGCCCACATTTCCAATCCACAATATGCTTAGATATATTATATTCTTTCCATGGAGATGGCAGTGCACGTTAGTGTTGAAAAAAAAAACCCATGGGACGGGCCGGATTCGTACCTGGTTTCAACCTTCCTATCACTAGAATGTGCTAGTAATACAAAGGTTGCTGGTTCAAATTCCGGGCCAAGTGCACCATTTTTTTTTCCAACACTAACGTGAACTGGCCATATCCAGGGAAAGATTCTAAACAACATCCCTGTCGACATGAACAACTATAGTTTAAAATTTTCACCCAATGCATTCATTTCATAGAAGATTCAACAGTGCACCATTAAGCGACATTCGGAGATATGATGGGCGTTCATTTGAGATATGTGGGTTCATAACTTGTCTGTTTTGTCTGTAATTGGCGAACAAGATGAAGACCACAACTAAACCTGTTGGCTGAAAATTGACAATTTCATTACAACACTCCATTAATTTTAAAATTAATGAAAAGGGGCATTCGTGATTCGACAACCTCATCCCCCTGATTTTCTCTACCTAACAAAAAGTTGAGAATTTGTATCATCCGGGACTGGTTGAGCTTTAGGTAATCCATGGTTAACGAATACTTAAGTGCAATTTGGTATTTTCGTGCGTAATTAGGACAAATTACAAGCACGTGCCCATGTATGTCTTTGTTAAAAAAATCAAGGGTGCCCTTCCCACAAAATCTGAATATCCATTTACAATAAACTGTATGGGTGTAAACACAAATTGAAGGCTTTTAATTTGTAGTCTAAGGTCAACAATAAAAAATGTGAAATTAAAAAAAAAAAAAAAAAAAAGAAACATAATAAATGTCTTTCTTCTAAGGTTATGTTGTCTGTATGCACTAGTTCAGTACTCATTAAAGTATTCCCAGTCAGGGCAAATATAAATAAATTCATCAGTCAAAGATTATTAAAAAGTAAAGCTCAATGAGAAAAAATTAGCAAAGGAGTGAAAAACATATTATTAGTGGGACCACCTAATATGATGGGCGTTTTGATGTTATGAGCAAATGTTTGTAAAAATGTGGTCAATTTCTTGTAGAGTTCATCAAATTTGCATGTTAAAAATCAGACACACACAATGGTTCAGGTGGATACTAAAAATAAAAATCTCCATTTTTTTTTAGTGAAATTTGAAAGTGGAGGGGGGCGGGGAACGAGGCTTAGGCTTTTGTCGATCACGAACGCACCTTTAAACACTATGTTAACCTTTTATTGCAAATACAGGAAGAAGACACTACAGCTTTGATGATGCCCAGTAGGTTGAGTTGCAACACAGTTAGGAGTGATGGAGCAAGTGGAGCATGAGATACGATTCACATCAACAGTTGCCATAGCGCCCATTGAAATGGAAGTACTACAGAAAAAACTCAAAAGGGGTATGGTTTTTGTGTCTACTTACAATGAAATGAGATATTTTTTTAAATAATGACAACCAATCAAAAGTTTATTATGTGATACCCGTGTCATCAAGGTGGGTGTTTGGTGTGGCAGCACAGGGTGTGTTGGATATACATCATTGGCGCGCTACACACTATGGAAAAAAGTCTCGAACAAATATTCTGGCTTGCATTTTTGTCTAGTCATCGGCAAGAGGGCCACCATAGGGGATTGCTTTGGAGTGTGTGTGTCGTGCGCGCCATGCATGTCGCATGTGTATGCCCTTGTCTCTGTATCGGTCTGTGGTAAAAATGTTAAACCTAAAGTTAATTGCCCAGTTTCCACATACTTGCATACATTTTCATGGCACTGCATGTAATGGTCCTTGGGTTTTAGTTGACAACAAGGACCCTATCAAGACTTTTGTGAGTTCAAGGTCATCCAGAGGTCATTTAAAGTCATGCTCCAAAAATTGGTCAGAATATCAAATTCCTTGGGTTTGGTAGTGTCCAAAAGGTGTGTTGCAGACCCTCATGGACGTGGTTGACTTCAGTGACCTTGGTGAACCTCATGTGACCTTAAGGACCTCATGTGACCTTTGGTGACCTCATGTGACATTGGTGGCCCCATGTGACATTTGTCCCCCTTCACAAACCCGCGACGGCACACGGCTAGTTGTGAACGGCTGTGTTTTTGGCTTTGTGTCTTTTCCTAACTTAATTTTACGGAAGATTCTCCCAGATAAAAATTGTTACAGGCTCGATTTGGTTTTCATACTTGAAATGCTATCAGATCCATGATCGATAAAGAATCTGATCCATATTGAAAATAGCACTTCTGAGAGAGCTTATCTACAGGTTTTACATATTTATAAAAAACAGTCCTACCTTGGGCCAACATACAGCTAGATCACTGCAGGTTCTCGGCCCCACCCGTAAACACTAAAACCCATTTTGGGGGATTATTTTTGGGGGGTATTGGTATGGATGATCCTATTGCAGTGTTCTCATTGAGCTAAACAAGGATAGAGATCAAATGTTTTTAGCCCTGCATTGTTGCTATTTAGATCAAGATCAAGAAGATTGATGGAATGGTCCACTTTGAATGATAACCATAAAAAAAACTGGCAATTTTCCAATTTCAAATTTCCAAAAAATGGCACCTTAAAGGATTGATTGATTGCAATATTACAAAACAACAGATATAAATATGTTTCACCTCGCTGTGGCAGTGGGAAATAGCAAAGCTAAGACTGCATCACAGCCAGTCATGTAGTCGCCACAGTCCATGTGCACGTTCCGGCGTTTCGTATCAAATTTGCATTTGTAATTACACTTACAATTGGGGGGGCCAGTGCCTAGCACTGTAGATCCATGACAAGGTATGATACAGAGTATAAGGTAGATAGGATATGTTTTGTATTCTTAATTCTCTAACATTGCTTTGGTGTTCTTTTGAAAACAGGATGATTTCTAAGCCACAGTGTCAGCTCACATCCGATGGTTCCATCATGATCAGTTCAGTGCTAGTCAAGGTAGGAACTTATGGAGTTAAAAGAGGGAAGTCCCACCACCAAGCTGCCTTTTTTGTGTCACCTGCCTTAAGGCAGGAAAGACACATAGGGATCACTTTGTCCACTTGTTTGTTGTTAGCATCTAATATAGGATTGTCTCACGAGCAAATTAAGAGTAGGAAACCCAAATGTTCTCTCATAAAACTAGGTCTCTCATGTCTTGGTCCATTCTTTTGAAACTCGCGGTATGCAAAAGTAATGAAATTTTTTGAAAAGTTATGTAGTGGATTTAAACATTATGAGCAGAGATATGTTGGCGTTTTGGGGGCATGTTTGTTCGGCTGTTTGTGTTTTGGCGTGATGAATTGTGTTTGTTAGGCAAAGATTATGCTGATTTGTCTGTTGTCCTACAAGTGTAGCCAAGCCGCATGCGGTGTGAAAGTGAAGCATGCATATCAAGCTGGCCTAGAGAAGCATTGCATTTGCAGCCTGGCTGATAACCCACTGGCAGTCAATCTAGCTAGATAAGATGACCAGTTATGTTATCAACATCAATTAGCACTCCCATTCACAGTTGGAGTTGTCCTTGATTTGGAAATTCAGTGGCTTGCTCTATAGTAATATTACAAGTTTGGTTGTCACTTGACCCATATAATTGGTGTCATTTCAATCTTTTTTTATGCGGTCAACTAGCAAGTGGGAGAGTGGGATATGTTTCAAGTCATTTCATCGTCTTAGGACTCTAGTTGTGGGAGATATTAGGCTGAACATTACCTTTGGCTCAAAATAACCTTTTCCTCAAACAACATCACAGAAATAGATTGTTGTTGATGAAAACTTTATATAACAAAATTGAATACTTCTAGTATTTGTCACAAAAAAAACCTATGATAGGCCCTTAGGCCTTTTTAAATTATGTTTATTATTTAATTGTGGCAAATTAAATATAGTGTATAAAGACAAAGGGAACTAAATCTTAATAGATAATCATTTGTCTTTTCACACTATAGTTTATTGTCATCAAATAAGAACAATTATTAATTTCTACTACCTATTCATTTTACAACTTGATCTTGGAAAAGTTTGTATTGCAAAGTGTTGTGAATTGTTTTAGTTAGGTATTTTTTTTTTTTTTTTTTTTTTTTAAAAACCCCAACTTTGTCCTGGCATTTTACTCTTTGAAGTGTTTACAGAATTTAAAAGATAACAAGTTAACAGATTTTGAACAGAGAAATAAACCAAAGATTAAATTAATAGTACATCAGCATCTAAAGTACTTTAGAGGAAAATGTATTCTATTGAGAGCTGTTATTAACATGATCAAAAGTATGATGCAGGTTTATTATTTTCCTGTTCTGTACGTAGCATGCATTGTTTGAACAAATTAAGTAGGCTATATTATAACTGCAAATGCTTACCTCAAAGCTGCTTACCTCAAAGCTGCTTACATGAAATAATCTGTCTCAAACAAGTCAAAATGTAGATATTGTAGTCCTACTCACTCACAAGTACCAACATTTTAAATAAAATTGAAGGGTTTTTTTATTGTGAATAACCTGTTATTGATATAAAAAGTTAAACAAAGTTTTAAAAGTTTTCTTAAAGATGTTATTTTTAATTCATAAAAACATGCATTAGGCCTACATGATATTCCATTATCAGGCTATTATCTTCTTAGGACTCATTTGTGGGAGATATTAGGTGAACAATACTTTTGTCACAATACCTTTTCATCAACAAACATCACATAAATATATTGTTGTTTTACACTTTCTATCAAATTATTGAATCCTTCTATTTTGTCACAAAAACTATGATCAGGCCCTAGCCTTTTAATATTTTCTTGTATTTAATGTGGCAATAAATATAGTGTCTAAGACAAAGGACCTAAATATTAATAGCTAATCATTTGTCTTTTCACACTATAGTTTATTGTCATCAAATAAATATAATTTCTACTACCTATTTCATTTACACTTGATCTTGGAAAATTGTATTGCAAAGTGTGTGAATTTTAGTTAGGTTCAAACCCCACTTTGTCCTGGCATGTACTCCTTGACGGTTTTACAGAATTAAAGAGACAAGTTTAAACATATTTTGACAGAGAAATAAACGCAAGATTAAATTAATAGTACATCAGCATCTAAAGTACTGTAGAGGAAATGTATTCTATTGACTTCTGTTTTAACATGATCAAAAGTATGATGCGGGTTTATTATTTTTCCCGTTCGTAATGCATTGTTTTTTGAAAAAAAAATCAAGTATGCTTATAAAGATGCTACATTAAATAATCTGTCTCAAACAATCAAATGTGATATTGTAGCCTACTCACTCCCAGTACTGAATTTTAAAGACAATGAAGGTTTTTTTTTATTTTGAATAACCTTTTCTTGATATAAAAAGTTAACAAAGTTTAAAAGTTTTCTTAAAGATGATTTTTTTTAACTTCATCCCACCATTCAATTAGGCCTACATGCTATTCCCATTTCGGCTATTATCTTATTACCAGTTTCATTTGTTTGGGCTTTTTTCATTTAGGGAAAGTTTCTTTCCATAATCAAAAGAAGATTTTTCCACTGCACTTCATCCTACTAAAAATAATTAAGTTGCTTGCACACTCAGCAAACTGTATAATGCATAGAATGTGACCTTGTATTGCAGGCTCTGAACCAAGGTGGTATATATCATTAGCAGTTTAATTTATGAATTGGCAACTAATGATGGCAATAAGCACATGTTTTGGCCTCCCTTTACCTTGCCTGTGGTAACATGAACAGCCAAAATTCTCTCACTCCAACAATCATAAGTGGCCTTAAAACACACTGCTATTTCAAGGGTGATATGCTTCATCCACAATTCATCACCGTTTTGGGACATTTACCTCAATAATGTCATGTGATCCCACAAGCATTCCCAAAAAATCCCATTCTTAAGGGACCTGCATCACTTATTGTGGCGCTTTCACAACATTCTGTGTATTTAATAAGTCATCACCTTCCCGTCTTTATTATATCTTTTTCAAACAATTTTTGTTCCTTGCAACTAGTCAAAATATGAACAATATTATTTTATCAGAGACTCCATCTTTTAACACTGTTGTGGCATTGTTAATTATGGTGTTTTGTTAATTGTTAATTAACCATCACAGTGCTCTGTTGACCTAGATTTTACAAACGTATCAACTATTCTCAAAATGTCTTCGCCGATGACTGATCCCCTTTAACACATAAAACCCTGACATTTTACACCCATGCATTCATGTCCACAAAGCACAAGCACTTGATGATTCTGCTTGGTATTGGAAATTGGAAATAATTTTGGTTGATATATCATCAATTGTAAAGCATCATGATGAGTGCTTATTACACAAGTATAAAGAAATAGTCTTAGCATTTGACCCAAAATGGTTATTGAAAGTGAACCACAGGCTAAGTGAAGACTGAGAGTAGGGGGAACAAATTAAGAGATTGGAAGAAGTTACTCTCAATTAATGTGAGAGTAAAAAGATTCACAGACTGATTGACAAACTCCCAAATGCAGGCACACATGGAGCATATCATAGTCTTTACCGATTACAAAATCTGATGACGTCATCATTCAGCAAAATATGTGCTGTTCCTTGAATTTGAAGAGGCCATATAAACGGTTTCCATCAAAGTTATTGCCTTAAATTTGGCCATATTTTTGGTGGTTCTGGGTACTGTAAGCTAAAATAACATTTTAAGTCATAAGTATACCGAGCCTACTCCTGAATTGGTATTTTTTTATAATAACGAAATTCATAATCTCCAATTGATTTCAAACTTTAGAATTAAAATAAGAAAGAAATTAAGCTCAATTAGTGGTTGCATATGTTTCGTGGGGTTTCACATCAGCATGACAAGAGGTACTGTCATTTAATATTGCATGATTAAAGGCGCATGTGTATGATTGGGATATAAAAACAACTTTTTTGGCTTAATTCATCTCATTGTGAATTAATACTCTGGCATATAATATAGATCCAAAACCTGGCCTTTAAAATATGGGGGATGTCCTATTCTGAAAATTTAAAAAAAAGTGTCCCTTTAAATAGTAAAACCATGTAGTAAGGTACTTACAAAATACGTCATGGCCCTACAACTCAATGAAATATTTGGGTGAAGCGTTGTGTTCCATGGGATGATGACTTTCATTAGACAAACCTAGTAACGTTATGAAGTTAAGCTTGAACAAAGACTAGCATGAATCACAATACTTGTTGGCACTAATTAACAGAATTTTATCAAATTACGCGCCCAGATGATCAGTCAGCCGGCAGTTCACTCCCTCGTGCTTCGCTTTGTTGTGCACGTATGCACAGCGCATAGCGTGGACTCCACACAGCTCTAAAAAACAGCGACGTGAAAATGACAAAATTCCTTGTTTTACGGGGTAAATTAACAAACTTTTTCATGATATGTTGCTTGTTGTGCACAAATAAAGTATAATTTGAGCTCAAATTAGTTTAAATAAAACTGTTAATACAGTATATTTTTTCAGTTTCAAAGTCTGCATTTTACTGATTTCCATCACATTCACGCGTGTAAACATCTGTAAAATCACTAGTTTGACAATGCCCACAAACTAAAACCTTCAGATTTTTACATTTTCAATACTGAATTACTAACACGTACGCCATCAACTTACAACGATTGGAGAAGGACAAGGCCACAGCTTATTTCAGACGAGTCGGGATTTTTTTTAACGTCCCGACCGCCAAGTTGAGCTTGTTTACCACAGTGGTGATAACTCGCTTCTGATTGGCTGTTGGGTATCAAAGGTCGTTTCAACGAACTTTTGCTTCGGCCCTGTTTTTTCTGACTAATCTATTTTTAGCTCACAGCGATTCTAATAATTACTTAAAAGTAAAGTCAAATACAATATTGACCCATATTTTTTATTTGGCCTTTTAATTTATAATTTATAGATTGTTTGAGTGATTTTTGTGCCCCCTTTTTTTTAAAATATTTTTTTTTACACCAGGGGTGGTGGTCCTCTTTGAATCCACCAACACCGGGTAAAGGAGAATAAATTGTAATAGTGAACCAAATATAAATTCATATTAAAAAAAAACATGGTACAAAAAATTTATACAAAAATTGGAAAAAAAAAAATTTTTATTATCTTTTCATTGAATGAAATTATAAAAAAGCTTGATGTTATACTTTGAAACTTTCAACAGCAAAATTTGCTCTAATTTGCTGTAGAGGGGCTTTTTGGCCTTGGCAGACAAGTTTAAAACATCCCCATCCCCACTGACTCTGTCCCCTAGGGAACATGAAACATTCCCTGAAAGCATATCCCCATCCCCATCCCCCCCCCCAAAAGAATAAACAGGAAGCTGCTTCCCCATTTCCCTTCCTGACTTAATTGTCTTTTGTTTCTGAAGTTCAGTTCAGTTCTCTGTTTGGGGTGGGGTTTGCTTTTGGAAATTTTTTTTGTCTCCAGCGTCAATTTCCTGAGTCACCCCACATGGTCTGCTAACCACCTGTCGACACCTTAGTCTTAAGGCTAAAACAACCGAAGACATACAACATTTTTTTTTAAAATCGAGGCAAACTTTTTAGGACCCCTCCGTTGGCCTGTTTGGTTTGGTAAAAAAAAGGACGGGGTGGGGGGTGGCGGCGGTGGCGGTATCATTAAAAAAAACCCCCCACCCCCCCCGCCCCTTAAAATACCATCATGCCAACTTGATTTGATTGTAATTAAATTTATATCCATCATGAATATGGATAAATGTTATTATTTTATCATCTTCAATCACAGTGGTCAATCCAATGTATTTGTATTCAAAATACAATCTTCTTATCCTTTCTGTCACAGTGAAAATCCTTAAATTGAAATGCAGAACAATCATTCCAGATAATCTCCATGACCCTGGATGGTGATAATCTGATAAATTAAATGGATGCCACGTACTAGTAGTCCAGTCCCGATTACGCTTACAAACATGCATTACTTCCGCATTGGTGGCGCTGTAGTAATCACATGAAAATGGCTTGCGGAGCGGTATTGTTTTTGTCACTGTAAATGCCATTTCTTGCAAAATATGCACCCCCACATCACAATTGGTACCATTGGAAATCGTACACTTTCGAACGTGACAGTCATCTCTCCAAAATGTTTATTTTCATGGAGAAAAGGGGGGGGGTAGGAACGAAGACCACAGTTTCAATATTGGTTTTTTTTTCTCCCATATTAAGCTTAAAAGTATGTACCGATTCCGTAAATGAACCAGAAAAGGCAACAACAAGTCAAACCTATGGCAATTTGGTAATCTAAATAAGCTTATAATTTCCAACATGTACATCGCCATGTTGGGACCCTTCTGCTGCATTGTGGGATACCGCATCAGAAAACCTCGAACAAATGCGATGCATCCTGATATGCCGATTGCATTTTGTGAATAAAACTGTGATGTCATCGTGAAAACAATTTTGGGGTCAAACCTCTTTCGTAAGAATACAGTGACCTGCCGGCTGGCTGAATGTGAAAACAATTGACTCATCAACATGGAACTTAGTACATTTGACTTAGTATGTATGTAGTACCAGTCAAAGCAGTAGAGAGCATTGAATCAGCATGTTGGTTGTCTTTTCAAATGGATAATATTATAGGCTCCTGCATCATTGATGCTCTGGTTGATGTCTTGGTGTTGTTGATGTCTGTTGTTGTGTCTGTTGTGAAAAAAGGGTTAACATTTGCCTGTAATATCTGCAATACTTCGATGGATTAAACCAAACTTTGAGTCATAGATGCAACAATGGATCCCTCAATTTTGCTGATGAGGTCAAAAGGTCACATACAAGTCAAATGTATGTGAGGCAAGTTGTAAGATAGACTGAAAATGTAAAGTGACCTCAATTGAAAAGTTGGAGTTCAATTGGGAATGGTGCAACATTTGTTGATGTCGTCAAAGGTCCTCATGCACGGTCAAAGGTCACTGACCTATCATTTTAGCAAACCGCGACGCAGGCGACACATGCGGTCCGAAGCCGATGTATTTTTTTTTACTTCTTGAAGGAGTTGGTGTACCTCCAGACTTCCCAGTCACCTTAGATTTTACCATTCAGCATGAAGAAGTCAAAGTTACAGGCAGTGAGATAGATGGATTTACTTCTCTGAATAGCATTGATTTTAATGTGAATCAGTGAGATAGCAATAAACGGACTACTTGATTCAGAACAATTTGGTCTTATACCCAGCGTTTTTTGAACCAAGCCCATGATGCCTTGCCATTTGCTATACTGTACTTCCTAAAAAACACATTCCATTACTAGGGAAACAAGTGTTCCAAAAGTTTAAGAACGACAAGACATTTCATCGGCTCACATTACCTAAGTAATAACTCTTTGTGGCTAAAATTAGCATAAAAATCTTGGTTTTTTATGTGTTAAGGGTAGGATATTTGTGGGATCACATGACCCTATTCAGGTGGAAATTTCCCAAAACTGGTGCATTGTGGGATTGACTCAAGACAAACCCTCGTCTAATGCTGAAACCGATATTAATTAGCTTAACAGCAATTTAAAGCTAATCACAAAGCTTCCACTTAATGTTGAGGTATGTTATTAAATGCAATCCGGGATCCCATTTTTGACTCACCCTGTATAACTGATGTGTTAAAACCCTGGATTCCACTCTTCTCTCCTGGTTCATGTTACATGGGTAAAATAGCCATAGAAGCTTGCATCCTATTCGGTTGTATAATAATGTTGCACTGGTGCCTTGTTTTGAAGCTGCAGCCTCTAAGTGTCATTGTTTCTTTGGATAAGAGTAACTTTTAAATGGTCTCGCAATTAGCCCTACAGACCCAATTGAGATAACTAACCAACCTTTCATGACACTGAAGTTTAAAATTGAAATTGTGTGAAGCAGCAGCCCCAAGATACTCCTTAGTTTATGCTCAAGAAAGGAAACTTCAGCCCAGTAGTTGTGGCAACCTATGATATAAAATTGGTGGTTTTAATGACATCAGCTGATGGAGAATGCCTCAAAGTTAGAGAATCTCATATTATGTTCCTGTAAATAATGCTCTTTGTGTATCAATGTGTGTTTGAAACTCGGTTTGGTTTAACTTCAAAACATGTTTTTAGTTAGTGATTGACAGATGTCAGAAGAGACAGAAGATGCCCTCAATCTGTTGGTTTCCTGGCCTTATCAGGTATGAACAAAAGTACCAAATCCTAGCAAATAAAACCAAATTCCTTACAAATTAATCAAATATTGTATAAATTTATGGGAATATATGAAGAAAGTGAAAATGACCTGTTTGGTGTGTTTGTTGTTTTCAGTTATATTGAGATATTGTGGAAAACAAATACTATCAGTATTTTTAGATATTTTCCCCTTTTTTGGCGCGCATGTCCGTATATATATGCGTATGTATAAGTGCGTGGTGTTCCAGTTTGGTTAGGTTGGGTTGTTCACGTCTACTTCAAAAAGTTTAAGGTCCGATTTAAATCCATATTATGCTTTTGAGAATCTTCCGCACTATATTACTATACACATGCTAGGGAAACACTAAAACAAATCACTTCTCAAGACTCTACGCTCTCTCAAAACTTTGGTGTCCAAATACTGTTCCACACTTTGGATCAACCCCCTTAGCGTCAATTGAATTTAAACACAACTCAATTCTAAGCAGTTTATGTCTGTGCAAACCACCCCTGGTAACGAACACATTATTTAAGACGCATGCGTACACGAACCCCTAGGTAACCATTGGTATTCCATTACGGTGGCACCGCCATGTTCGTATATACGTCCGTCGGCCATATCCCGAGCGCATCAAATGCCGCGTGACGGCCAAAGATCATGCTAATTATTACCACCACCCGGCAGTAGGTAGCGTCAAGTGACTAGCGTGTGCATAATTTCCGGTCATGTCATGTCAATTTGCATCGATCATGTCAAAGACGCGTTTGTTTTTATTAACCTAGCGATAAAGTGACTAATTCTTTTTTTGCTGGTGGAATTAGATTTTCATTTCAAACAAAACAATAATGGATTGATTAAAGGTGTGGATAGTTCCCACACCGGGAGGAGTAACACCGCGCTGTTGGAGTAAAGCCTAATAATAATATAATAATAACTGGATTTGTAAAGCGCCTAATTCGCAAAGGATACAAGGCGCTAGAAAAGAAAACAGAAAGAAAGCAAGAGATGGAGTGAACAAACAGCACCTATATTTGGAAAAGATATGATTTGAGAGGCCTTTGTGAATGAATGCTTTAGTGAAGCATTCTTATGGAGTAAGTAGCACAACCACAGCCTGCCCAACATTAGAAAAGCTCTATCACCAGCATGCTTATGAGATTTCTGAACCACAAGACATGGCACTTGAGGAGCGGGGGATAGGTGGATTTCCTGAGATTGAACAAAAGAGAGGTAACAGGTGATGAATTTTCTCAGAGATTTGTAGACAGGGCACCATTGTAACAAATAATAAGGTAATCTCGTCTTGTCCGTGTCAGTACAGTAGGCAATGTGCCATGACTTGTTTACTTCGGAGTCTTTTGGTAATCAAGATAACTCTCACGGAATCTTGAAGTTGAAACAATTTTTTTGTTGACGTCCGCCACGACGACGGAGATAATTAACAACTGGATCTCTATAAAACATCAGATCGCGATAAATCGTTATCTGAAGAGTGACGTGTAACGACATGGGATTGTTATTTTCGACAGAGACAATATGGGCCCAAGTCTGAACTGCCAAGTAAATATGAACATGATTTAAGTAATATAGGA
>JAMKCH010078374.1:0-15678 GCA_023653785.1 Ophioderma brevispina | reverse complement strand
ATTTCATTCGAGATAAAACTCAAATTTATAGGTGTCTTCTTCATTGCCTGGTATTTCAAAAAATACCTGTTTTAGTTATTCTTTCTCTCCAACATATCTTGCAATCTGTTAACAAAACATTGAACCACCTATTTTCACTTATATTTTCCTATCTGATGATGCCGTACCAACAATTTTCTCTTCCATCTCTATCTCTTCACTTCTCCGATACCACTCACTTGAAAATTTTACACAGATTACTTTCCTTCAAAATTTGATCATTTTCGTTCACAAGATAAAGAAACTGCATCATCACAATAATCGTAACGTTAAGCAAACCCCCCCCCCCACTTTCATTGCTTCGCATTAATTTGAATTCATCTGGTGTTTTTTTTTTATTATATCTGATCTTCTCAAGCTGAAAAAAAACCCCCCCACCCCCTCGCAAGTGGGATTTTTTTTTTTGGCGGCAATTTTTAAAAAAAAATCCCTGTCAAACCAGGGATTTACCGCTCCTCCCTTCGGAGCCCAGACTCATTCAAACCCAAATCACAATCGTATAAAAATTTGGTTTTTGAGCCCTTGTCTGTTTTTCGTGCATGGATCTACGAACACGGGCCGATCTGATTTTCTTTCACGGTGTAAGACGCTCGGTGAGGAGGCTTGGGGCGAAAAAACCTGGAACTTATTGTTGGGGTCTTCGCTCATCACATTTTACGATGGACCCTCATTAATTTAGTTTCCGGTGAACTTGAATTTAGTGATGGCGTAAAAAATTTTCCTTCTTCGAGAACCAACCCCTCCGGGGTTGGGGGTGTGAACAGGGGTTCTGTGGGTTGATTTGGGGAGTGGGATTGTACAGGGATTGCTTGTGTATGGTGTGGAAGGAAGTGGGGACTTTTGCACAGGAGTTTTCTGTAAATCGTTTTGGCTGTCACTCTTTTAATACCCCTACTTACTTATATGTCTAATTGTACATTCAAGGACATTACAACGTGTGCGACGTGGGTAATCAAAAGAAAATGAAGGATTTAACGGAAAAAGATGAATCAATCATGAGTACTATGACGACACCATGCCTAATTCTGGTTATGAAATGGAATCGAATCAAGTTGGGAAAACTACCCTTGGAGGACATTGATTTATCAACAGATAATTGGTCGTGCATTTGGTGAGTACAATTTGGGAAGGGTAAGTGTGAATGGCCCTGGACTAAAGCAGCCATTAAAACCATGCGAGGTACGTATTCAGTCTCATCTAACCCTCATTCTAATCGAGGGCCGGTTGTTTTTTTTTTTTGTAAACCCGCTATAGTTTTACGTCTACCAATCCTCAAAGGAACAACCAAACCAAGTAAGATCGGTAATTGCAAGATCACGCTCTTGCTCATTTTTGAAAACAGAGAAACTATAACAAATGGTTCTTCAAAATGACATATCCCACTCGTTGAGCTTCAGAATTTGAAATATGGACGTTGTAGCTTAAAAACAAACAAATGTTAAAACAAAATAAATTTTTGACAGGAAATTTCGGAGTGGTACTTAAACAATTTTGTATTAAAAACAAAGTTAGAGTTATATAACATTTCAAAACTAGCAAATGTTAATATCTCACAATATATCTCACAAACTCCCAAGATGTCAGAGGCTGGATGTAATTCTCATCTCATGAATTCGTGTCAAAGAAGACAGTTGGTCAAATGTAAACGCCCATAATGACCTACCATCAAAAGTATTAGAGATCTTGTTTGCATAAAAAATGCCAGACGTTCCTCGTAAAACAGTCCAGGCAGTGTTCGTAGTATTTTGGACTTAAACCATGCCATTGACAATCAGTCTATGTACAGCAAAAATTACTGGGAATCGGTGGTGGTTTCTTGATTATAAAACGTCATTGTGACGTTAGCTGGAATAAATTCGGTCCCCTTTTTGTTTCAAAATATAATGAGGAATAAATACATTAATTTAAAACACAGAAAATGCGTCATGTAGCTATAGAAAACGAAACATTCTAATCCAAGGCGCAGGAACAAGTAAGAAAACAAGACAAAGTACATACGAATGGATGGCTGAAATAAACATTTTCCAACTATCAAAATTGTTTGACTTTAAGAAAGTAGAAACTTGAATCATAAACAGTAAAAACTTAAAAAAAGTACACAATAATGTAAAAAATAGAAACACAATATATTTTACTGCACGGGGTTGTGAATGTACAAGCAGGGAAGAACAATGCGCGCCGTGACACGAGGTTCCGATAGGTCGTGTGAACGTGAATGAGAATAGGTAATATCGAAACTAGCAAAACGGTTTTATAATGGAACGATGCATGGATGGGACATGTTATGAAGAACTGTGGTTTGCCTGGTGCATTATTAGAGCTGTCAGGATTATTAAAGACGATGTCAGAAAACCACTGACATTTGCAACTAATATGGACTTCGATGTATTGCAACACAAATTGCACAAGTGTCTACGAAAATTATATGAGCAAAATTGCACAGGGCCGAGCTTTGTGTGCTTTGGTTTATAGGCGTATACAAGTGACCCAACTCAGGTTATTATATTAAGCAGTGCGCTCTTTTCAATATGATCTAACGATGTTGTAAAGAAGTTTGTTTGTGAGGTGTGAATGTATTGTGATCACATGTCTGAGTCTTTGTTAAAACACGTGCATCAGAGTTCTGTACAAGTTGAAGCTTTTGAGCTGTTGTTCAGTTATTCCATTTCCGTTGTCCAAACGTGATCATGGTGATGCTACAAAACTAACAAAAGCATGTAGTAGAATTCCAGTAGTTTTATTGAAGAGATAGTTTGTCTATGACTACTGAGGGTTTCCTGATTTGAAAAACACTTTTTAATAATGTTGCCTCAATTGGCAAAGGAATCAAGATGTATTCCCAAATTACGAACACTAGTAGAAGCAGTACGGTTGAAAAGCCAATCTTAAACTTGGTATGGATCTTGTTTTGAGGAGTTTTTGGAAGACACCAAGAAGGAGTTTTCGTTTTATCATCATGAATTTCAGATTTGTGAGTGACATCCATGAACGGATATCAGATATACATAATCTTAAGCCGACTGAAGATCTCCTAAAAATCTCTGCCTCAGAATCTTTAATTTAAATGACAAATAGAGTTGCGTATCATCAGCAAAATGGATGAGCGTCCAATCCATGTGAGGCGAGCATATAAAAACAAGAGCTTAGAAACGTAAATGGTGAAAAACAAAGGACCTAGCACAGATCCGTTGTGGGTACTCCAAAAGGAGATCAAATAGAGATAAGTCATTTTGAATGCTAATAGACTTGGCTTATTTTTGTTAAATATGAAGATATCTAATAAAAAAGCTGAACCTCTTAAATTCTGTGAAGCACGTGACAGAAGATATTGTGATCAATGTTGTCAAGACCGGATGTTTTAAATCAAAATCCTCAAAATATTTTGTTGAGACTTCAAAGAAGTGCCCCGTCTCAGTTCCGTGAAAAATTTTTCTAAGCATAAAGGTACTTTAAACATAGATTGTTTGTATCCAAGTGATCATTAAGACGGGAAACGACAACATTTAAATAATCCTATATAGATATAACAAAGGGTTAAAGGTGGACACAGAACGAGCGTTTTGTGATATTCTGGTCATGGGCAAAAAGGGAACCTATTTTCAATATAAAATTAGAGGGTTATGAAAAAGAAAGAAGAAAAAAAATATCGAAAGGAAAAAACTTTGACGAACACGTACTCAGGTTTCTTTTCTATGCTTTATCAATCTGACATAAAAAAAGGTACAGCAGAACAGATTTTAAGGTATTTTCTTGTTTTTTTCAAATACCTGTCCATGTGCCGACATTGCGACGGGTTTTCCCGGATAACATCACATATATGTGGACTTTCTTTCGAAATGACATACTAGGTCTTTAAAATGTCAAACGAGCATATATCTTTGTCTTGGTAGAATATAATCCAACACCCCTAGTGTGGCAAGTAAAGAAGAAAAGATAAAAAAAATCGGTCGGTTCGGTGATGATTCCGAATCGGACTTACCTTTATTCGGACGGAGTTAAGGGAAATAGCGGGCCATTGAATGCTATGTATCCTTTTTCTGATTATTAAAGAATTGATCCTTGAAACATCGTTTTCACTTTTTAGTCGTGTGTTAGTTCTTTCAAACTGACATGTGTTACAAAACCACACTTTCCCACTAGATGGTCGGCATGCTCAAACTTAAGACTGTCAGATATATTATGTTCTAGCCTTCGGGTTGAACCAAAATGGGATGGTTTGTCTTAAGTAGTGACACACCACTGTTAAAAATACTGATGATATATGCCATTATAACAACAACACGGTCCTTAAAAAAGGACAATCTTCTGCATTTTTAGTGCACAATTTGTGGAATGCATAACAAAAATGAGTTTGTAACACATATGTAATGGAATACTTGCAGCAATCAATCATAATGATCAACCTTTTTGTGAAACAAAAAACATTCATTTCATGTACTTTTGTTTGATACATATGGGTATTTATTTTGAAGTAGAATAAGTTTCGCCACAATTGCATGGAAACACCAAGCTTCCAGGTTGCCCATACTAACACCCCTTTTAAAGGGGAACTTCTTTATCCAGTGTGCAAAGGAACAAAGCACTACGTGCGTAATTATGTGCCATACATTGCTGTAGACAAGTAATGGCTGGACAGGACCTGGATGAGCCAGTCCAATTATGCATGGGACACACATCACTGTCACTTCCCAAAACAAGTGATCTTTTCAGACTTCAGAATGATCACACGAGCGCCTGAACAGCAACTATGCTAAAAAATATAAGGTCTCAAAAGCAGACACACTAAGTGGAGCTCAATGGAAGCGGTGAATTCACTTAGGAGCTAACAGTATATCTTCAGTTTGGGGATCATATGAAGGCCTGAATGGAAGTTTGTAATTTGGCGCTTACTTGGAGAAACTTGTAAGCCAATGTAAGACTCATTTAATATATTTTTAAATGGTCAGAAGAAGTTATTGAAAACAAATTAGAGTGTATAGGTTTTAAGCCACATTTAGTGGTTACAAGTGGCTAGTAAAAGTACATAGGACAGGTTTATATTTTTGAGACGTATTAATATCCATAGATTCCCTAGATAAATACAACGGGACAAGTTAATTACGGATCAACCTTAATTCAAAACTTTCAGAGGTATGTTTAACAGGGGGGGTACCCACTCAAATTTATTTTTCATTGTCATATTCTTGTTCAGCTAGGGTTTCCACTACATATGTCAGGGGGCCCCAGAGAAAAGAAAAAATTTCCCCCCCCCCCCCCCCCAATTATCACACCCCCCCCCCCTATTTCTGTGGCAATTGACTCTCCGATTGTTTGGACATAGGTCACGCACATTCCACGATACGTAATGAATTCGTTAATTTGTTGATTTTTGTTTTTTAAAAATAATATTTCAAACTAAATACCCACATGGCCATTATTTGATTTATCAGGAGATTGCGCCTGATACTGAGAAGAGAATGTACGAAAGACGTTCGAAAGCCATGACTAAAATTTGGACGTCATCCCAACGTGATCAAATTATACTGGATCCTGTGAACATGCAGGTAATTGGAATATCCAAAATAGGACCCTATAGTACAAGGTGATGCGTAATGGCTGAGTATTCTGAAAGAGTCTAACTTGAGTCCTGGGTTTTAATAAGGGTTTGTCCTACATAGGGGACCCTTTTTTTTCTTCCAAACATTTTCTGAAAATTGTGCTGTTGTTTGTGTAACCAGGTGGAGAAAATTCCTAAGGAATTTTTCGCATCAGTACATTTAAACTTTCACAGTATTTTGAAAGGAAAAAAGGTCATTAAGAGGTCAATCTCTTCCTGGTTTAACACAGGACTAAAGTAGACTCCCTTTCAGAATAACCAGACATTTTTAAAGTTGCTTCGCCCCAATCAGGACTCACTTAAATACAGTATGGGAAACGTGGCGTAATCTGCAGTCACCCAAACAATGCTGTTCTTTTAGATTAATAAATCGAAGATGCTACGGATTCCGATAAGATGTGCTAACAGGGAAGACGGTATTAACACCACGGTAACAACATCATTTACACTGTGTGACCTAAGTAAAATGCATCACTTAGATTTGAGCGTCACCAACGTTTAAATAGGAGTGCGTTCTACCAATGTCGAAATATTCGACAGAATCCCTTGATCTGGTTGATGTATTTCGGAGTTAAAGGAACTATTAGTGATTTGCTACATCTGAGAATCGAAAAAATCGTCAACAATCAGATTTATGTATGTCTGTAATAAATATGTCTGGATAATGATCCTAACATGCCCTACAAGTGGTAAAACCAAAAACAACCTAATAAGAACAAAATCATCCTGTCCGTACGGACACTTATTACTACACGCAATTAAATGGAGAGTCATATCTTTGAACCCTACTGTTTTTTTTCTTTTCTGTCAAAAATAACTCATAAATAATTTAAATTAATTTGTAGTTTATGCTTTACTCACCATTTGTTTAAAAAAAAACACTATAAAATACACTTTAGGCGAAGATATTGCACAAGGCCTACACAACGAATGTTGCCACCTCATAAACATTGTGGTGGTATGGTGAGTTGTAGCACGGTTATTATGCACGGATTATGCCTTATTTGTTATAGTTCATAACCCTTTCATTTCTAGGAAATTTTTATGTGGCGCTGGAATATGCTGATTTTGGTGATTTGCGAAAGTACCTTCGGAAGAGTCGGCAAGAGGCAAAAGGCCAATACTCTAAGCACATCATATCGAACCTGCTCCCGCGACAGATGTTAAAGTTTGCAATTGGAGTAGCTAAAGGGATGAGACATCTAGCGACATGCGGGGTACGATTCTATAATCTTGTGTTTTTACCAGATACTCTTCGTGTAGTCTGACAAATTAAAGTTATTAATAATTATTAGAACGATTGAAATAATACCAAATATAATAAGTAGTTCTTGCATTTAGTGTTTTAGTATTATTTTTTTCTCTAATATAAATTTCATTTCCCCTCGGCTAGAATGTGATGTGAGCTTTTATTTATTCATTCCTTCATTAAGATCATCCACCGTGATCTTGCAGCCAGGAATGTGCTTCTCGGTAAAGGATTGGTTCCTAAAGTTGCAGATTTTGGCTTATCTCGCGAAGAAGACGTCTATGTTAAGAAATCTACGGTAAGAATGAATAACTTCTATAATAAGAAAACATTTATCCGAAATCTTGGCTACTGCTGTACGATCTAAAAATCCCTACACCTTTGTCCAGGGGAGAAAGGTCACGAGCCATATTATTTACAATAAAATGCTCTAGATTTTAGCTGCCCTGTTTTAATTCTAAGTAGAAAAATGATCCAAGATAACTACCAGATAATATAAATCACCTTTTATTGCTGTCCTTGATGTAATACAAATAATTAAATTATCGTATAATGCTACATTGAGAGACATGAATGCTGTGACTAGTTATGTCATGTTAATCACAATTACACGTTCCTCAAGTCAATCATTCCGCCCATCTGATCTAACGTGCAGTTATTTAAAAAATATCATGATTGTACAAAACTTCTTGAGCAGCTTGTTACATACACTTTCTTAAGTGACAGGATGAGATTTTTTAGGATACGAATTTCTCTCAAATTTCACTGGATCGGTTGTAGATCACCTACCGAGAACGTTTCGAAGGTTTATTGGGCAAACAGGTGCAAAGAAAACCGCAAACCTTGTTTTGAAATTGCCTGATATCGTAATCGTTCCCCATAGAAACCATGCTTTGACTTTCTGTCGTGCACGACAGAAACTACTAAATCATCATCGCATTACATAAAGACGGCGTATTCGACTTATTCACTCCAGGTGTGATCTAAAAACATTGGTAAGCATTCCAAATATGTTAAAAACCGGGGTTCGAGAAAAATTGGGGGCGCTTCTTCCTGGAAATCTCATGTCTCTTTAAGTATGATTTCTACTGTCACTTCATTGAACCTCCATTCATTTTGCGAGTTCGTTTGTTTTATCCATGAAAATCAATACAATTTAACGTGACGTGGTTGGAGGTCAATATTTTTGCATGGCTTCACGTTTGAAGATCAAATTCCATTTTAATGATTTAAGCTGTCCTTTGATGTGAACCAGTTACCTATCTATGTACTTGCGTGTAAGAGATCGTGACTTATAGAACACAGTGTCTCTTCTTAAAGCAAAAGTGATATAGATTAGATTAGATTCAATCATACGGATTACGGGATCCTTTAAAAAAAATCTTTTACACCAAAATGTGGCTACAGGCAAGATCAGAGGGGTATGATGTCAATCCCAAAATGCATCAGTTTTGGGAAAATTTCACTCAATAGGTCATGTGATCCCACAACCCTCTACTATTTAAACACAATAAAATCCGACTTACGCACCATTTAGCCTACAAAGCGTTCGTACTTTTTTCAGTGATCATTGACATGTCTTGGGTTTTTCTTACTTTGGTATAACATTTTTTATCCGAAGTACGCACAAGTACTGACAGTACAGTATAAACACATTACATTGCATTATGGGATTGACTTCAAAGCACCCTCTGGGCCAAAGGATATACAAATGAAAGCACTTTAAGAGACATGAGGTCATTTCCAGAGTGAAGCGCTCAATTTTTTTTCCAACACAGTTTTTGAATATGTGGAATGATTTCATGTATTAGATCACAACTGACGTGAATAAGCCGAACGAGTACGCCGTCTTAATGTAAAAAGATGATAATTTAGTAATTTCTGTCAGGCACGACAAAAAATCGAAGCAGGGTTTCCTTAGGGGACGATTACGATAGCAGGCTATAGTTCACAACAAGGTTTGCGTTTCTTGTGCGTTTGGCCAAATAAACCTTCGAAACGTTCGCGGTAGGTGGACTACAACGTTCAGGGAAATTTGAGAGAAATTGTAGCCTCAAAATCTCCTCCTGTCAAGGGTTGCACAGAGTCAGGACATAGTTCACAAATATTGAGCTATGAGGGGCATGGTTGAAAAACTAAGGCGCAACTTGGTGATCTCGAAACCATACTATGACCTAGGCGTTTAAGGCGGATAAAAAGCAGTCAATATTTTTTTATATACCGAATATTAGATTCTTGTCATCTGATTGGTTAAAATCAATCAATCAAGCTTTATTTATTCGACGGAACACAATGAAACAGAGTTGTTTTTCACTGAGGCCGTGAGGCAAAATATATACATATATAAAACATACATGGTTAGAAAACCAAGGTTACATGTAAACTTGGCGTGCATGGTTTGTAATTGGGTATGTACATTACATAGGTAAAAGCAGTATTGGTAAAATCTGTGAAAAAGTGAGCTTATAAGAAGCCATTAGGGTGCAATATTTTTAAGTTTAGATTTAAAAATGTTAGAGAAGATGATATCTGTAATTCATAATCTAATTTGTTCCATTCAATTGCAACACGGTAAGAAATACATGCGTTTTTTTAATCAGTTCTTGTTTAGGAATGTGAATATTGTATTTACTTCTGCGAAAGTTATAGTTGTTATTATGAAGGAACGAAAAGTCTCACTAAGACAGAATGGTGCCAGTTCATTAAGAAATTTATATGTTAAGATTTGCAGTTAAAAACTTGGTCTATTTGCAAGTGGAAGCCCATTAACGTTCATTAAGAACACATACCGCACTGGGTGTCGTCCCATGTTGCACCACAAATAATGCGAGCTGCCCTACTTTTGAATGTTTGGAGACGATTTGCAATAGTGAGACCGCAATTTCCCCAAACTATTGGACAATAATCAATGATGGGTAGCACCAGCATTGTAAACGGGTTTAAGAATGTTACATGGCAATATCGGTTTACATTTCTTACCATGTATAATCCTTCAGGGCCCCTTCTTACGTAGAGCTCAATATTCATTCCAGTTTGGATTGTCATTTCTATGTGCACCAAGATAGTTTTACATTTGTTTACGTTGGTTTTAAATTTAACATGATTATTATGAATGCTTTTAGGTAAATGAATTGAAATCTTACCGTACGAAGTCTTTGTTTAGAACCTATAATCATTAATCAGACTTATTACCATTTGACACTAAGTTTATTGGATTTTAACCCAGTTGTGAAGATAATCAAGATCCTTATTTATACATCAATTATGTCATCAATGAGAGTTTGATGCATAGTATAGTGTATCATCAGCAACATCTTAATTACAGTGGGAAACAGCATTGGGTGTAATAATCATGATTAAAGTAACAAACCAGGAGGCCCATCTATTGAGCCTTGTGACATACCGCAGAAAGTCTTTTTTTTGACATCGGATGATATACCATCAATACCTGTGGAATTGAGTACGATTACTAAGATTTAAACCAATTAATACATATTACTAGCACCCATATAATTTAAGTTTATTTAAGAGTAATTTCATGCTTTACCAGCTGTCGAAGCTTTTTTGAGATCTAGCCTACAAAGAACGTAATTTTCCCATCACAAATTTGCATTATACAATTTTTCAGGTACATTAATTAGTTGTCAGTTGCGGTGAATATGCTGGACGAACGCCTGATGATTATTACTAATTGAATTAATGATCATTGAGTATTTGTAGAATTGGTCAAATACCGCCCTTTCAATAACTTTAGAAATACGGAAGATTGATAATTGGCCTTATTTAATTGCCTGGATATCCAGAGTCTCCTGTCTTAAAAACTGTAATTAACACGGGGCCCTTTTCACAAGCTGTTTGGAAAGTGCGCAACTGGGAAGTGAAAGAGTGAATTAACCAATATGTTACAATAGGTGTGATAACTGGTGCAGCTATTTTTAAGAGTCTGGAAGAAGTCGTCACATCATGGTAGCCTTATTATTCGTTAATGAAGATAAATATTAAACACATAATCACAGGTAACATGCTACAAAATTAAATGTCTGAGATGATTAGTTAAATATCAGCAGTAAATAATTACAAATATCAGTTGAAAGCGTGCGTGTCAATTTTTAGATGCTAGTTTAGGCCCTACTGGAACAAATAAGAGTGAGCTTTAGTGCTTGGCAATATCTTTAGGATTATTTACATGTCCATCATCTGTATTCAGGACAGGATATTGAAGGTTTAGGTTTAGGAAGGAATAACATTCTAAGTTGCTCCCAGGTTTTTTGATGTTATTTTTATTTTCAGCAATACCTTTATTTATAAAATCTTTTTTTACTTGTGCGAATATTAAAGCATACATTTTATTTTAGAGCACGGTGAATCCTTCCACTCGAATAGGTCATTGCCATGATTTATAGCTGATAATTAAGTTGTCCCTAGCACGCATAAGTTTAATAATATTCTCATTTAACCAAGGTGCTACTTTCTTCCGGAACACGCTGCTTTTTAGAGGAGCATGTTTATTGATAAACATCCCAACAAATGTGTTTTTCAATAATTAGCACATACATGGTGTTAACCATCACCACTGATTGAATATACTCATTCCAATTGATTAGTTCTAAGTCCTGACTAAATGCCTGCGGGGACATCAATTTAGAATAGGACGAAACATTTTTTATGATATTGCTTATGTATCAGTATGATTATATACATTATGTATATTTTTGTTTTTACTCAAGCGCTGCATAAGTCATAGAATGATCACTAATGCCTACATGAACAACACCTGAATCAGATATTTTTTCTCTGAGTTAGAAACATACTTAAGGTCATTAGTGTCGACCTTGATCGGTAATTTCTAGTTGCGAGTATGATTAATTGATTAAGATTTGAAACTTTTACAGATATCAATGCGGTTTAAGAGTATAACAGTGTGGTGTGGCAGATAGAGATCACATTTAAATCACCTATCAACATGTAATCTTTATGCCCAAGTTCAATTGAGTGAATATTTTCATTCAGGGGGTTTTTGAATATGTCCAATAGGTGGTCATGGATGGCCTTTGTTACCATAAGTTACAATAAATGGTTTATATTTGTGAGGAGTGATTTCAACTATAAGGATTTCAAGCATTGTCAGAGATTAGGTTGTTCTAATTATGTGCGAACAATTACGAGTAATATACAAAGTACACCACCACGCGAAACATCTTCATTGTAAGATGTGTGTTGCACTGTTTATATTAATGTCTATTACAAATAATAGTCACTAATAGGAGGCATATCATTCTCATTCAATATTATCATCCAGCAAGGTTTTTCAATAAGCCTAATATATCAATATGTCATTATTTAGGATGTTGATGATTTGATCAAAATATGTGTTAGACTCGTACATTCAATTGTGAAATACAATGTCCAATTTCTAAGTACATCAAAAACATGGTCTAATCATGTAAAGATTGGAGTATTAGAATGAACATGTAGTGGTTAAGGTTACTTTGACAATTATCAAAATCGGTTGATGGTGCTTACAACAATTATTTACACTATATAAAATATTTGAGTAACTAATTTTAGGTTAACCTTATTATGTTCATCATTTGCAACATTTAAGTACATGTATTGTGTGTGCAAGGTAGTTTTTTTTTTGTTGTTTTTGGTGATTGTTTGTTGTTTTTTATGTGTCTTTGGTATTGTGGGGTGATGGTATGTGAAAAGATGACTGTGAGATAGATTTTCTTAGGATTTACAAAAAGTACAGACTCTGTAGCTAAGATGCCACTTATCCCGAATACGCCTTGCGTAGTTCCACCTGTGTGTGAGAGAAAGTGGGGTACATGGGTCAAAAAATGTACCCTTGCACTTCTGGTTGCCATATTTCTTAGAAGAATTGCATTAGTTGGGCTGAAACTCTAGTGCAGTATCATCCCAAAATCCTTGGTAGAACACCACTGAATTATGATTTGCGCTTTAGGAAATTTGTTGAGCGCCGCTTTATCAATGATCTTGATTGCTGTTCACAGACATCTATTAGAAAATGGGCAGGATGTTGGGCCAGCTGCCAAAATGACACCTTTGGGTTTGTTATGGTTTGCTGTCTTATACGAGCCTTTGGATGTCAGCAAGTCTTGCTCCTCCTTGGCATATACTTGGTGTCGGTCTTACCTCTGTAAAACCTGGCTGGGTCCAATTTTCTTACATATGGAGTTTGAGAAAATGATGTGATATATGCATGTTGGTTGGACTATTGATTGTAGTGGGGGTGTTGGTTGCCTTTTGCATTGGTTGTGGTGTTGTGTGTTGTGTTTATCTGGAAGTTGTTGAGTTGGTGGTTTAAGGTGGAGTAAGTGGTGGGTGCAGTAGTGTTGTGACTGTGTTGGTGTTTAGGAGTGTGCTGTGTGTCTGTAAGAATATTGTATGAGTTATGAAGTTGAATTCGTGGTTGGTCTTGGTGATGATTGTGAGCATTTGCTAGCTTGTTGCTGTTTGGAATCCAGTGTTTAGTTTTTCATTTAGGCCGGTGTTCTGGCATGTAAGGTGTTGTTTCTTCTTTCAATAATGAGTTGTGTTGATTTGCCAGTTGGTTAAAGGCTATTAGTCTGAGTTCTTGTAGTTCTTGGTTTTGGGCAATATGTGTTAGGGAGATCCCTGTTTGCCTGTTTAAGTCTCTCTATTTCATCCATTGCCTGTTTATATGCCATAATTGATTCACCACATGGTGGACTTATTAATGCATGTATCCGTCCAAGTTTGAGTAGTTCACTGGTTGTGCATGTAGCTGTTTGAGTTAGTATGCCACTTGAGTTTGGTTCCATTGTTGGCATTTCCTGTGTGAGTTCAGGTGAGACATCCACAGGGTAATACTACGGGTAATGCAATGAGGGGGTCGTCACGGTCCTCTGATCACACCTAAGGAGAGATCTTCAATTCTCCATGCAGGAAATTTGTGGTAATGATGGAGGTGTAGGTTGTAGATATGAACAGGGTCATGGACGGAATCTGCCAGCCATATCATCACCCAGTCTTCGGGTCCTATTCCCGGAATAGTAATCTTTCAAGGTGAACATTCTAAGCCAAGATTCATTAACATAGGCCTAATATGTTAGGGCACATGGTTTAAGTAACAACAATCTGTGTACTTACCGACGTTCTCAGGATCCAACTTCCAAGGTTCCAATTAAACAATCCAAAATTAAAACCGCAAACGCGACCAGTAACAAGTAAATTCCAAAGTTCCCTTCTTCAATTCCCATGGCACATTTTAAAAGGCCGACAGAAATAAATCTTCACATTGCTTGGTAATTCAAACTGTTTGAGCAGAAAACAAGGCCGCACAGGACAAACATAACATATTTACCAAGTGTTTTGGCGGTTTTACTTGTTAGGATATTTACCACACAGTGCTGGAAGTGAACGTGGTTGGTTTGGTTTGTTTTCTGCCCATTTGGCTGTTGTTTGTGTTGATGTTCACAGCCCGTCACGGTGCAAGGAGAGTTTTTATGGGTCTTGAAGTATCAGCTCAATTCTTGCAAGTTCTTATCGTACTCACTAATTGTTAGCAGCAGATGTAGAAGGAATTTCTGCATAAGGTGCTTCTGATGGTCGGATTTAATGGTTGTGCTGATTGCTTGACACATTTTTCCTTCTTTGCCTCACGGGTCCTGTCAGGATGTCGCGATCTTTGAATCCAGCTTGATTCATGGTAGTGTGCAGCTTAGTCGCCCGTAGGCAATTGATGTGTACAACAGTTGTGTACAGCTCTTGATGATAGGGATTTCATCTTGTCTCGAGGGTATTCTTCCCGAGAGGAACATTACAATACCACCCCCCCGCGGCTGCTCGGATTGTACTTGTCCATAGGCCGACGGCTCGGTTTGCCAGAACCACTGGCATTCTAGATGAAGCTTTTCCACATAGAGCGGAAAGACGAAACAGGGCGGGCAAACGTGGACCTCCGGTTTTTTGCATCATGATACCTCCTTGGCTTTTCTCGGGTCTCCCCTACGATTATTCTTTGTGAGGGTATATCTGAGAGTGATTAGCATTTTTTTCCCCTTGCTCATGATTTTCAAAAAGCTTTCACACGTCATGTCTCGTAAGTTTCCCTGCCACGATTAAAAAAGTAAGCATTACATCAAGGGAACACCTTGTACGGAGACCTTGTGGATCATTCAATCCAGGGACTCTTGAATTAAGGACCATGTCTTCTGGCGATATGGAATTCTTGTGGTAACAAACACCCTTACCTTGCTGTTTCAGGTCGCTTGAGAAGAAACATTTTGAAAAACTCGTGAAGAATTAGCCAAATCTTCATGACCTATGTATCAACCTTTCCTTGTGTTGAGGAAGTGACGTTGGAGTCCAAAACGGATTGCCATCATCGAACTTTCTTGCTATACAAAAGTGCCATGTTTCGATCGGCAAAAAGCGGAGAACTTTCCCAAGCAAAGTAATCGAACTCCGAATCTGGCAACCTTTCCACGGCCGCATATTGGTCGTCACCGCGGTCAATAATCCTCGAATATCTCACGGTGTACTTTTACCGCCGTTTGGTATAGCATATCAGCTGAGTCGATGATTCCTTTAAGATTTAGTATCTACAAGACTCAAAGCGTGGGCGGATCAGCACTTCGTTGCCCTTGTTCGGTGTGTTGTACCGCTTCCAGCCCTGTGTGGTAAATGTGAAACAAAAATTCCCTAAAAGCGATCGAGATCGTGTGCTTCACACACAGAAATGTGACCCGGCGAGTTCGCGCTGTTAGTAATCTTGACACCAGCTTCAATATGTACACTGATAATACGG
>JAMKCH010078370.1:0-47857 GCA_023653785.1 Ophioderma brevispina | reverse complement strand
CTAACCTGTCAAAAGGTAAATACGGTGGGCCCAACATTGAGAAATTGACTTCATTTGACTTCAACCTGATTGGTTCATAGCGCAATCCATCAAAGTGAACGCACTAAGTGATCCTTCAGTGAGGGTTCTTAATCAACAGAGCAGGGCATGCCGATACAAGGAGTTATTTGTGAATCACTTCAACGTGGTTAAGTACGTTTAATAAGAAGACCTATGTCTTTCAATCTATTTAACTCTTTTATATCTTATCTTCTAGTGTGTTCGTTCACAGAAGATTTCTAACGGGAAGTCTTCATGTAAATCATTTGATGAAAATTAAAAGGGAACAATCTAAAGGACAAACTAGAGAGAAAGAGGGTTAAGAGAGGAGAGAAAAAAACTACAGAGAAGGGAAGATGTAGAGAGGCGCATTCCAACACAATCATGCATATAAGGGAGCATTTTTTAAAAACAAAATAATATTTTATTATTACAGTGGAATCTATGCAAAAATTAGACAATAAGAATATTGTTATTGAAAGCATATAATAAATCAATTATCCAGTGAGGATGGCACCCGTACGTACGTCCGTCGCGTATCTGCGGGGGCAGGGATAGGACCAACTTCCTTGTCCACTCTTGGTCCAAAAGAGAGCAGAAAAAGTAAATGAGGGTATCAAGAAAAATTACCATAATATACCGTTATCCTTCTAAGCAAAAAGGTGTTTAAAAATTGATACCGACGAAAAATGATTGAATGGTCCCTTCTGAAAAAAAGGATATGAGAGGTGATAACTAAACTGCCCCGTTTTTACTTGCTCAGTGCGTGATGGAGTCTAAAAATACGTGCTACAAATACGTTTTCCGCTATATAATAAATCATTGAAATAAATAAATATGACAACATAATAAATTCATACATAAATGAAAATATGTCAACGTGCACGGTTTTGACAATATGCCATAATCGGCATGTCAGTAACTGATCTTTTCACTGAGAAAAATCAAAACTCCAGCCATGCGAACAAAGTAAGAACATGTCTCTCGCCTTACACACAGTTAGATATGTTACTTCGATTAAATACGAGGCCGGGGTTTGTTTTTAAAAACAAATCTTATTTAAAAAGTGACGATTTGAATAGTGCATGTGATAAGCATAAGAGTTAAAGATGCCATCACCAAGTGGACACACAGTTCAATGGGTTGTATGAATGCATTGACAGGAACTGAACCTGGGATCAGGTAACTACCCCAAAACCAAGGGTGGATTTTCTAATACATGGTGAATGAAAGTACTGAACTGTGCAAGGGATATTGAGATTTTACTAGTAAAGTGGACCAACCTCTTGTGCAGCAAGCAGTACGTTCCCTGATTTTGATTGGCAGGTTAGAGTAAAATATCCCACGCAGTGTAGTGCACTTGTAATTACGAAGATAAGGTCAATTAGAACTTGCGTGCTATGCAATTATTCTTTAATTGGAACATATTTTAATGAACTTTGTTGGACAACAATAGCCAAGCAATGGACTAACACTAAATTGCTAACTTTGTGTTGTTTATTCTTTTCAAACAATGAAATGTAAGTAGATGTTTCCAAAAACTGAACCCCCCCGTGTGCGGAAACCTAACCCACACCTGCTCCGATCACTATTGCAGTTCATCAATGTTTTGTAAGAGGGCAGCAAGACGGGCTCAGACAAACCAGCGACAGCTACGGAGAGGGCCAGGCTAAAACCTACTTAATGCCTCTTTAAAGCAAACTTTACAAAAGCCTTCACGTGCAGCGAGGCATAGAGCTGACAGCTAATTACTGGGCTGTCTCTAAACATAAGAACTAAATGAATAATTATTTAGTTTCCAAGGAGTTCCAGGGACACTCCACCCTTATTAGCATTACATACATGAACCACAAAAATATTTGGGGTTACTTCCTGACAAATTTCACGAAAAGATTCACACATTCATCATCATCAATAAATATCGCAGGATGAGGGCCAATGAAGACATTCGTACACATGTACTTTTAATGTACCACAGTACATTAAAAGTGTGGGAGGTATATTTTTAACACTTTATGAGATATAAGAGAGATCATGTGTATTGCAAGCCATAAAGGCCATAACGTATTGCCGCAACGCGTTGAGGGAAGTAGCAAAACTATGGCAAGCCATAAAGGCCATAACGTATTGCTGCAACGCGTGCTGAGGAAAGTAGCAAACGCGTTTGGCGACATTCGGCAACGCGTTACGACGTCGGCCAATCAAATCATGAGTTTCTGTGACGTATTTCAAAAAATAGACCCACCAACGCGTTGCTAGATACTGTGTTGTTTGCAACGCATTGCAACCTTCACAACGCGTTGCGAGCTTCAAAACGCGTTGCAAGTCAACAACGCGTGCTGATAAGTCCACAAGACATAAGGGTCATATCGTATTGCCGAAACGCGTTGAGAGAAAGTCACAACGCGGTTGCGACCTTCGGCAACGCGTTGCGACATTCGGCAAAGAGTTGCGACATGTCAGCAACGCGTTGCGACTTTCGGCAACGCGTTTGCGGTTGTCAGCCATCAAAATCATGAATTTCTGTGACGTATTTCAAAAATATAAATCTCCACAACGCGTTGCGACCCAACAACGCGTTGCAAACCTTCGCAACGCGTTGCGGCATACGTTATGACTGCATGCTGCACCAACGCGTTGTCTTTGTGAAGTTTACACGTGTTGTGAAGCCGCAACGCGTTTGTGAAGGGCTTGCAACACGGTTGTGAAGGCCATAAGGGTCATAAGATTGCCGCTTGCTACGTCTTTTACCTTGCTCACCGTCCCTCTACCCTTACCCGCTTCCTTTTCTCTCCTACCTTTGCCAGATTCCCTTTCGACCACTCCCCATGAGTCATGCTCTTGTTTCTCATTCTCCTTCCTCCTCCCGTCCATCCCCAACGCGTTGTGGATCTTTTTTGAAATACGTCACAGAATGCATGATTTTGATTGGGCCGGACGCCGCGCAACGCGTTGCCAAAAGTCGCAACGCGTTGCTACTGTTCACACGCGTTGCGGCAATTACGTTTGACCCTTTGGATTGTAACCCTTCGCAACGCGTTGTGAAGGTCGCAAGCGTTGTGGCCGGCGTTGCAACGCGTTTAGTGAGTTTCCCAAACGCGTTGCTAGATACTTTGCAACGCGTGTGGGTCTAATTTGAAAAAAATAAGTCACAGAAATTCGTCATTCTAATTGGACGACGCCGCAACACGTATGCTACTTTCTTGCACGCGTTGCTACTTCTTGCAACGCGTTGCCCGAAATGTCGCAACGCGTTGTGGCAATACGTTATGGCCGTTATGGCTTGCCATAAGCAACGCTTTTCACAACGCGTTGCGGTGTCGCCAATTGAATGATCAATTTCTGTAACGTACTTAAAAATAGACCACAATATCTAGCACCGCGTTGTGGAAACGCACAACGCGTTGCAAGCCTTCACAACGCGTTGCGAGCTGTACACGCGTTGCGAGTAGTTTCACAAAGAAATAAGGGTCAGAACGTATGGCCGCAACCACCCAACGTTGTGAGAAAGTAGCAACGCGTTGATGGTGCGGCCATCAAAATCATGAATTTCTGTGAAAAAAATAAGTTATGCCTTTATGGATTGCGATACACGAGGAAACCAACATTTTGTTTTTCACGAGCCTTGTGTGTAACGCCCAAAATATGTAATTTCTTTATGCTCTTAACGGGAGTGACCAAGACCTTATACACTACGTGTTAATCGTTACCATTTTATTTAATCATCAAAATAAAACTTTAAAATGGAATAGTCCATATTTCATTTATTTTAAATATTGTTAATTACAAAAAACAAAAAATAATACCATGTAAAAATATAGGACGCGATGCTTTTATTCCAAGTTCGTGTCATTTTAGTCAGCCATTTTAATGTAATAATACGGGGCAGCTATACAAGAGAGGTCTAAAAGATATTTTTGTTTAACTCAAAAATTGAGTGGATCGCTACGGATCATTTCCGTTGATTTTTGGGGCATTTGTTTGAGGCAATGTGAGTTTAACAGTTGGACAGGTTTAGCAAAGCATGTCAAAATTAACCTAAGCCACATAAATGTACAGAACATCGATTTCTGTCACAATAACAACCGAGTCGTCTTGTTTTAAATGGAACAAGCGCTGAAATCAAATGTACAACAGTCCTGCTTGTGTTTTAGAAAAATGTGAACTTTTCATAAGCTTTTCATTTGGTTACATAACGAAAAGGCGGCGGCCTTATTAAACTATTCGATGAAACGTCCATATTAATTAATGCCACACACGATTTCCACTGGTCACCCAAAATATAAACATAAATCGCCAAACGGTTTCAGCTAATTGTGCGGTGTCATCATTGCCTTTGTTTTGGCTAAAACGGATAATAAGCTAGCGGGCAGATCTCATAGCGCTTACAAAGGTCAGGGGTGTTTATATAATTGTTCCTAATTAAATCCTCTAAAATTATAAAAAAATCAGTTCTACGCGCGTTCTCACCTCTAGTATGTGCACACTTTCTTGAAAATAAATTTCGTCTCTTTTTCCCCTGAATATCAGTGACCAACGCACACCACACTCCATTGACTCCAGCAATATGGCTCTATCGATAAGAAATGGGGTTAGCCGGCAAGTTACGGGTTTGGTTCTGCACAAAGATCGCAGTTTGCCAAAACAACTTTACGCTCATGAGTTTTGTTCACGTTCGTTGAAAGGTGATGTAAGCGCAAGGGCAATTTGAATTTTCCGTCTTTTGCCCAATTTTCGCGTGTTCTGAAAACAATGTTTTGCCCCTAATTTGCAGCCCAAATAATATTTTTTTTTTCATTTTTTTATTGCTGAGTTGGGGTTGTCTTATGCCCTTCGCATGCGGTATAAATTTTGTGCAAAAATTCTCTCGAGAAAGTGGTTTCCTTAGGGGGCTCCCCCTTGGCACTAACGGGAGTGGAAACCCCTTGGTCACTTATGTGCTAATCTAAACACCTGAAATCTTTTCAGCTGCATGGATAATAACAATGACTCTGCAGTCCCAGATGAAAAAGGAATCTGAAGTGTTTGGCCCTCTGCATACCGAGCTGATTTACTTATCGATAGCCCCATTATTTGCTGGAGTCAATGAAAAAATTTTCTGGAAAATGTGAAGATACTATGAAGATACTAGACGTGAGACCACACGTAGAACTGATTTCTATAATTTAAAAAAAAAAAAAATATTTCGGAAGAATTATGTACTTCATAGAGCTGCGCCAACTTGGTCCTTATCCGAGCATCTTTTTCTCTTTGGCTTAATGGCCTATAATCCGTTAGCAAATTCGTTGGCACCCCTGCTTGTAACGTGTGTTACAAGAATGTCTTCGTCTAACAAAAGGTTACCAGCTGACAAAACAAAGAGGTTGTAGACAGAAAGCGACCCAGGTGAGATACACATAGTTCATAAAAGGAGTGAGAGTGGATACGATCACAAGAATCGTTTAGCCAATGGCAAACGTTTAATAAATGTTAAAGTTTAAAGAGAAAGTTATATTCCGTCATTCTTATTATCGTACGTAACATTGTACTTTCAATAGAAATTTGTCGAAAACGTTATTCTCAAGGTATCTCCAGGAGTACAGATTCAATTTCAAAATGTGACACACACACAATGCAAGGCATTAACAGGCTGGAACGAGTGGCTCTCTTGACAGCATGATGGCTGAAGAAGCAGAGCATGAAGGCCTGTTGGGTATTATACTGGTGTGCATTTTGCAGAGAACTCTAGCTACTGCTACCTACGTCTTTACATGGTGGAGAGATGAGATATTGAGTTCTGTTCTGGCTTTATCCACAACTAACGTATTTGGTGTAAATACGAGGTAATGAGTTCTGATTTGGCTTCATCTTCATCCACACCAATAACTCGAAGCACCTTCCTCTGAATCGAGTGCAATAATGTCGGTGTTGTTGAGCTCAACCGTGTGAGTGATGCTCTACCTCTCCTATCCAGCTTTTTAGCCATTTTCCTTAAAGCACCCAGTCTTTGTCCAGCTCTTAATTTAATATTTGTCCATGTCAGTTTACTGTCCATTGTGGCTCCCGGGATCTCCATCTCATCCTTCTCCGCTGAAGTTGTGTATCAAACAGTAGTCAAGCCTGTTGCGTAAATTTCCTGGATATTGCATACCGAATATGGTAATCAGGGGAGAAGTAGAGAAAACGTCTTGTGGTCTCCCTGTTAGTAACTGCCAAGCTGCGAACTAATCTCTACAACTACAAACAAGGTTTTCCATAACATCATTTCTTAAGTACCCATATCATGACTAGAGACCAGTGCAGGCCTTTTCTAAGGTCTGCCTTGACTATAGCGTCATTGAATGTGGAGGGTTTTTCCAATGCAAAAAGTAAATCATTGCTGATTGTGTGCCAATCTCCTGTTGCGATGTCCTATGTCTGCAGGAAATCCACAGAGGAACAACAACCACCGCCCAACCATACCGGGAATGGTCATTGCCACCGAGAGACCACCTCGACAATACGGAAGTGCTATAATTGTAGAAAAGGCACCATAGTAGAAGCAACCCCAAGGTCTGCACATTGATGACAACATCAAAGTCCTCCCATTTGAGCTTAGTATGTAATTTTACATCCGTCTCCATACCTCCACAGTAGGACTTCAAGCAACTCAACTAACCCTGGGATTCCACCAACAACCTCACTCTTCTATTGGCGACTTCAACAGCCTAGTACCAATGGGGCTACAATGAAGAAACGAACAAAGATGGACAAGCCGTCGAAGAATGGATAGACAGTGGAACAATATACGTTCCTTCACGCCTAAGCGCCGCACATCATTTCAGAGTGCCGTGAGAGAGGTTACAACCCTGATCGAGCTATTGTTAGCAAAAAACATCTCTAACTGTGTAGCAAGATTGTCATGGATCCTGTTCCACAAATTCAACATCGACCAATCGGTATCCAATCCAACGTGACAGAAGACCAAACAACAAGTGCCTTTTAAGCGCCCTTTAACTACAGGAATAGCAGACTGGCAAGGATTTCACTGATGACATGGATCAGAACGGGAAGAGGATTGCTCCAAACCCATAACTATGGACAAATTTGTCTTTTTTTAACTAGTGAAAAGACTGCGCGGAGATTCATACCCAGAAGCGGTAGGGTCTACGGAATATATACCGGCCTTCCCAAGGAATGTGCTAGAGAATATCAAGATTATATAAACAATGTTTGAGACGATCTTTTGTTCAGCTAAAGGAACTGCTAAAGGTGAGGAAGTTTCGGAGAGGATATCCCAGGAAAAGATCAAACCTGCATACTTTAATTGAATCCATCGATATGACCCATAACAGCAAGAAAAGCCAGGTGTACCATCCGAAAGCTCCGAGGGGATCCACAGAACAGCAGCCAAATGTTGCACCCAACCAAGTTGCCACCAACTGTTTTTTTAAATGGCAAGTGCAGCAAGAAACCCAAGAAGATCAAAATAGACCATAAGAGGTATAGTGGTGACCAGGGTTTCACTCGCACCTTAAACATGGACGAATGGAAGTTCGGTTTGCAAAATTCACAGAAAAACAGTAGGCATGACAGCATCTCTATGAGCAGCTGAAAAAACTTCTGCCAGTAGCAAAGGAATGGCTTCTGAGCTCTTACAATTGCTGCCTTATTTCCACAGGTCCAAAGATCTGGAGGAAAGCACATGTTAGGACACTCTAAAAGCATGGGAAAGATCCATCCAATCCCAAGAGCTACCAGACCTTATCACTCCTTAGCCATACTACAAGCTCTTTGAAAGTCTCCTGCTCAATCGTAGAGCACCTGTGATAGGAGAACACCTCATACCAGAACAAGCAGGTTTACGGCCAGGCAACTCAACAACAAGCAAGTATCAACCTAACTCAAACATTGAGGATGTTCGAGAAGGGTATGGTACAGGAGATGTGTTCGTCGACCTATCACCAAGCGACGACAATGTTTATCACAGTGCCTACTCCATAAGATTCGTGAAATTACCAAGGACATTCGCTTGACTGAGCTTATCCGAGGAGTGCTGGAAACAGGATGTTCTTTGTTAGCTAGGAGCGAAGACAGAGCATGGCGTAGGCTCAAGAATGGTCTAACAAAGGGAGGTGTTGCACCTTCTGGTCAAACATCTATACCACGACCACCTAGGAGTGCAGGAAAAAAAAAAAAAAACCTTTGGTTTTTTTTCGTTTTATTTGCAGACAATCTTGGAACTAGCGCACAAGATGCGAATTCACAGCTGTTGAAGAGAGACTCTCCAAAGTCTTGGATGAACTCACTCCTTATTATGAGGAAACCACCTACGTGCAAATCCATCTAAGACACAGTTGTGTGCTTTCCATCTACGGCAACGTGAAGCCAAACGGTCAGCTTAAAGTTACATGGTCTGGAACACCCCTGCGCACGGTGATAATCCTGTCTACCTAGAGTTACCTTGGACCGCCTCTCTCTTATAAGACCCACATCGAGAAGACGCCACAAAGAGTAAAAAGTATGTTCACGCAATAACGTCTTGAACAAACTCACTGCGCACAAGATTGGTTGCTCGCCCACATACCCTAAGATCGACGCACTTGCCATGTGCGACTCATGTGCCAGAGATGCCTGCCATGTATGGAAAGATCAACCCATGCCAAGAAGCACGGCTATCACAGGTGCCTCCGTCCAACACCACGAAACTATACATCCTAGCAGGGAATGTCCACCAGACATCCGTCGTAGAGTAGCGAGCATGCAAGAGCGAGCTGCAAAGTATCTAATGTGAAGCCCCTATGTATGGACAGAGACCTGCTGCCAACCCTTAAATCCAGAGAGAGAGAGATTCTTATGCAAAGTCCAACTCCTTGAGGCAGTCTCTAAGAAGTTTACTCGCCTTGTGGAAGGAAAGACTTGCCATCAACCAAAGTAACATCTATCGGTATTGAACCAGCTAGGTGACCATTTTCCACCTGGAGCTGACTCCTAGGCTTTCCTGAATGGCCGATGCCTCCAACAGATTGAGAACGGAAACTAGCCGATCTAATGGTTTCATTGCAGAAGTGGGCTATCTGGAAGCAGATCAGGAGGACACTACCTGTGGTTGTGGAACAGCAACACAGACAATGGAACATCTCTGGTTTGCCCACTGCTGGAGCACAATGCACAGACAAAGGACCTTACCGAATTCAATGAAGCAGCCAGGCGTTGTACTCGTCTCTGGCTGGATCATTATTTGAGAAACCACAGTGTTTGGAACGATAAGAAGAGAAGATCAGTGATTTTCACATTCGTCACTCAAATCTTCAATGAGAAGAAGAAGAGGGGCGGGCAACATTGATTGAGGAAGTGGTTGATGGCTAGCAAAATCACTCAACTTTGATGGAGCGGTCATTATGTAGCTATTATCAGTAGTTTTCCACGCACTTTTATGATGAGTTTTTAAAAGAGACCATTATGCCATACCTTGTTGAAAGTACCTATGAGGGCCAGGGCATTCCAAAACCAGTTCTTTCCCTTTATACGAGGAGTGGACCAATTGATTGGGTAGAGGGATGGTTAGAATATCAGCTGTGCCTGTGATGTAGGTCTGAAACCAAACTGAGGAGTGTGAAAGGAGCTCGTTTCCCAAGAGGTATATACTACTGAAGGTGATAACTGCTGCCATAACCTTGCTGCTGATGCAGAGCAGAGAGACGGGGGCGGGGAAGTTTTATAAAGGATTTGACGGCGAATCTCTCTTGTGAATAGGGAGGATTTTTGTAGTTTTCCATGCTGGAGGACTGCCTGGTTTTTGAAGCCGCAGAACTGAAACAGCAAGGAGATGGTCTTACCAGTTCTTCGCTGCACTCTCTCAGGACTCTGGGTGGGATGTTATCGGGATGAAGATTTCGCAAAAACCTCCTCGCATTTTTGGTTTCGAAGGTTACCCTTTCTTTCGAGCATCGTTTCTGCACGTTTTAAGCTGGACACTTAGCGGCAAATGTCTGGCAGAACTTTGTGGGGTGTAGACAAATGCCCATGTCTTCTTTCAAAAGGAGATGCAGCCTTCTGGTTGACTTTCAGATAAGATGGTAAAACAGTGCTAAGGCTAACCATCTGAAGTCCCTCTTGGGTTGTCTTTATTCCCCTTCCTGCTTTTTTGCACAATTCTTTTTTTTTTTTTTTTCGGCCTCTGAGATTTGACTTATGATCCATGATCATCATCTTTTTCAAAATACAAAATATACTTTTAAAATAAATAAACAAGTAAAATAAAGAAACAAATAAAGAATACACTTAATTGTTTTTGGTAGAGGTTTTGCAAACTACCTTCAGGAGAAAGTAATTAACTTTTTTTTTTAAAAAAAAAAAAACACGAACCTTACTCATCCTTTGACGACATCGAAGTAAAGTTTTAATGATACAACAGTACTAGTACCTTAGTGTTATAAAAAAATCGGATCCGTAATTTGATACCGAAGATGTGATTTTCAATATCAAAACGACATCAATTTACGTCGAGCTATTTCACATAAAGATTGGTATGTAGACAGATATAATAACATTACGTATGTGCAGAAAATTGTTCTTCTTTGCGCCGTCTGTTTTATTTCTTTGTGCTGGTTGTATTTGCTCTAAAGATTGTGGCTAAATTTCCCAATAGAAAGGTTTGTGGTGAGGGACTCTCATCTACCAAACTTTGATGACATGGTATTCTCAATTCTTGAATCAAAGTTAACTATAAGATGGATGAACGCTGCCGCATTGACATTCCTTATACAGTGTGAGTCAAAAAGAATAGGACCATGATTGATTATTTTTTATCAAAAAACTAATTGAGCTTGATGAAAAAAGTTTTACATATTCGAAACAAGCATGTTCTTCTTCCCGCTCATTAGAAAAAAAGAACCACCGAAATTCATCATTCCTAACGATTGTTATGCCTGTTTTGCCGAAAGAAACCATTTATCCAGCTGTCCACAGAATGCTGAATGCTTGAATATGTGTGAGTACCTGGGAAATGACTGGGTCATTGAAATGTATATGAGATTTAAAACCGCGAATTTCAAAAACAGATTAGCATGGTCTGCACAAAATCAATAATGAATAAAATAACAAATCTGAAGATATTTTCAAAACTAACATGGCATCTTGGTGGAAAGGCATTAGGTATCATGGCCCCTCCATATCCAGATGTACAACAAACTTTTATTGTTGAAACTTACTTGCAGACCCATTCTCCCGTTGAGGTTCAGAGACAGTTTGCCTTGTAGTTCCCGCAAGCAAACCGTACACCTTGCAAAGAGGTTATTATAGCAATGGTCAGGAAATTCCATGACTATGGAACCATCAAGAACCGACAACATGAAGCATCAGGAAGACGAAGGACTGCCAGGTCCCATTAGAGTTTACATTTCAATGACCCAGTCATTTCCCAGGTACTCGCACATATTCAAAGCTTTCAGCATTCCGTGGACAGCTGGATAAATAGGTTCTTCTTTCGGCAAAACAGGCATAGCAATGGTTAGGAACGATGAATTTCGGTAGTTCTTTTTTTTTTCTAATGAGCGGAAGAACATGTTTGTTTCAAATATGTACAACTATTTTTATCAAGCTCAATTAGTTTTTTGATAAAAATAATCAATCACGGTCCTATTCTTTTTGACTCACACTGTATATGTTGCTGTGCTCAAGAGAGGCAAATGCATATAGACAGACACATATAAGTTTGGCTAAGTTTGGGATCTGTAATCATTTCCTAACGTGCCCTTTCAATGGGTAGTAGGATTAAAATCGTCTACTTAAAAATTGACAACATGGCGTAAAGCAACGTTCCTTAGATAACACCGATTTTTAGAGATATTAGATTTTTTTTATTTGAAAAATAATCTGTCAACAGCCAAGTATTCCTTTAATGTCCAAGTCTGACGCTTCAAAAATGAAACTGCCACGAGAATTACATATTTCCCACTCAGGGCGAAATTTTATACCGTCTTCAATTTGTTCTCGCTCATAAATCTTCTCGTCAAATTCTGTTTCTCTCATTTACAAGCTCATTTCGCCATATTATCAAACACTTAGAACTTAAAATAGTCTCATAAGCAGTCCTTCAAAATGAAAAGTAGAAAGTCATGGTGATATTATTTTAATATTTGCAATAATGTACGGGCAGTATTTTTTGTGAGCTTGTAACGGACATAATGTTTTTAAGGAAAATATCTCAGTATTTCATTTAAATAAATTCATTCACACAAACAACACACACAATCACAATTCCTCCCCACACACTCCTACACACACACACACACACATACACACCCACAACCACACACACACACACCCACCCACACAATGCACACACACACACACAACCACACACATACACACACCCCACACCCACACGCGCACCCACACACACAAAATGGTTGGTCAGCAGTGTTAAGGTGGGTTAATTTTATGGACCCATTTCCATAAATGCGCATACACAAACACCCCACATAATCACATACCCACACACACACACACCCTACATACATGCACACACACACACACACACACACACACATACACACCTATACACATCAAGCTTTAAATGTTAAGTGGTGACGAGCTGTCTCTAACGGAACAGAAGGCAACACTATGATTCGCTTAATTTGGTCAAATGAAATTTAGGGAAGCGGGAAGTCTAAAAATACATATGAATTAGCTTCTGGGAACTCACGCCCAAGCCTTTATCCAATATTTAATAACAAATTATTAACAAAGAACAGCTAACGTAATGTCACACCTTTGGCCTGAACATTCTTCTTAGCTTGCACTTAACAGGTTTAGCTTACAGTACGTGTCCTCTTCTAGCAAGTACTTATGAGGCACATTGACAGGGAACCACATTAACCATCGATTCCTTGTTTTTCCAGGTAGTCGCGCTTACTCTTAGGAAAGGGTGAAACCATGATAAAATAACAAGAGTTCGTTTCAGCCTCGTAATGTCAATAATGTGCACTTTTCGTGTCCTTTACATGTTTATCTGCAGCAAGCAGTTGCCAAAAGAGCATATAAAGATCAACTACATAGGCCCCCATGTGATTTTAAAGGTTTGCTTGTATCTTTTTTAACAAAGAAGCTATAGGGTGAGGTTGTGACCAAATGTAAACAAAATCAAAATTTACAGTTATCTCGTCACCTGAGAACCACAAGGTTTTAACTGACAATTTAGAGACGATTTAAGTTCGAAACAACAACAACAACATTCGGAAGTGGGACCTTTCAACAAATTTACATTTTTAAAGCCTAAACATATTGTATACCACTTTAAACCTTAGCAAATGTAAATTTCAAAACAAATATATGTCGCTGCTGCAGGAAAAAAAAAATATGTGCATTTGGCCTCTAAAATCGAAACCTCGTATGTAACAAAAAAATGACCAATGACAAAACCTTATTGTTATTATTATTATTATTATTATTATTATTATTGGCAGTTTAATGATGCAGAGACACTCTTTTTGGAATGGACAGCTTTTTGATTCGCTGTCATTACTGCATCACATTTAGGTGGCCAAAATTACACATTTGAGGTTTTAATATTGGGGCCCAACACCCAAAATGTCAGTTAAAACCCTGCAATTCTTAGTGGACCAATTTGGTGACTTACAAGGCAAGATATACAGATGGGTTTAAAATGTACTTTTGTTAAAGTCCAAAAAGTAAGTTTACCCTCGTCTACTGAAGGGGTGGTTATCACCCCTTCTTTTTTGATTTTTGGGCCCTACTAAAATCCCCTCTTCCAGTGCCAAACGAGTTTATGTAATTGTAAATTGAAATAACGCTCCTTTTCTTTCAAAAACAAACACTCATTGGTGACATACAGGGTGATCCAACGTGGTGGATGGTGTTTGCAACAACCCCTCCTGAAAGAGAAGTACCAACAAGCCTAGTACGATGCAGGAACATCATATAAACTTGTTTTCGGTAGCAATAGATATCTACGGTGTTCCTGTTCCATTTATATCAAAATGAGCACGTCTTAATGTTAGCATGTCACAAAACTGTCAATTTGCATAGACAGAGTGTAATATAGGGGATATTTTTTTCATCCGGTTTTTTTTTTCGCTGTACATGGTAGAGAATTACTAGTATTATATACACAGAGCGTTTGAGTGCTATACCAATGTTCGCGAGTCAGTAAATTATCCAATTTCATTTCATAAATTCCCTAACGTCCCCACAACTTTGGGTGGGTTGTTATAAAAATGGTTCAAGTAGATAAGAGTTCATCGTAAAAATTGCGCTTATTTGATGCATAACTATGTATGATTAAACAATAATAACAAAATACCCCCCAAACAGTTGTTCATAAATGTATTACAGCAAATCGGTTTCAGGCACAATAAAAACCGCACTGCCTTGTTTTAACTGGAACGAACTGAAATTGTTACAACATGAAAACATGTTTTTTGTTTGTTTGTTTGTTTTTTGGTTTTTTTGTTTGTTTTTTTAAATCCTGCATGAAAGTGTGTTTCTGTGTGTCTTCTTAAGGTGACCCATTTGCCCACTTTTTTTTCTGATACACTTTTGATTTCAGAAAACATGTGGCTCATAGCGGAAACTCCTTCTGAAATAGGAGTGTTTCATAGTAATAATAATAATAATAATAATAATGAAATGCTTTTGAGTGCATAAACCAGAAGGTCTGTATGCCCTTTACAAAACAAAACTTCATATTATGACTTAAATAACAATCTTAAGTTACAATCATAATAATAATAGCACCCAATATCCAGGATGTTCATACTTTCCTTAAATAATGTCTCCCGTTTTCATACTTTCTACTAATAATGTGTACTGATTTCATACAGTCTACTAATATCTACTGACTTGATATGGTTATGTTCACTGTACTTGCTTTTACTTGCATTTAATGTTGTCCTCCCTTGGAGTCACTAAGAGTCCTTGGAGATAGCAGCCGCTTAACCATTGAAGTCCATTGAAGTCCATGTTCAGCGATCCTCTTGGCGTGTCAGACAGAAGTTATCACACGTTCTTGTCAGCTGGATCTGATGTTGTCAATTCATCTCAAGAGTATTCTGCCTCTCGGTCTGGTGTCTTCAGTGCTACTTTCAAGTGTCTGTTCGGGTAAACTGCTGTTGGGCATTCATATGGTGTGGCCGAAGTAGAGGAGTTGTTTGTTCTTGATTTGTTGTTCAATGTTAGTCTGGTAGCTGGTTGCCTCTCAAATGGTGAAGTTTTTGATGTTGTCTTTCCTCGAGACTCCCGTGATCTGAGGAAGGCAGGACATCTCAAAGACACGTAGTCTGTACCCATCCTTCATTTTAAGCATGCTTATCATAAAAAGATATGAGTTACTTATCGTAGAAGATATACATCTCTTACTCATATTTATAATCATATTATAATTTTTATGTCTATACAATTAAATATTGCAGATATATATATTTCTAGGTTTTATAGAACATTGGAAAGGCCATGTTGGCTGCCATCCTGGATCTGGAGCAATACAATAATACAAATGTGTTCGCCAAGAGTTCACAATGGCTCAAGAACAACATTTTGTGTGTTTGTGTTGTTGAGATAATTTTTGGGCAAACTGTTTTGCTGTAATGACGATCCTAATTTGAATAAATTTACATGTAAATGGTAAAAGTAACAATTTACAAGCTGCAATCGAAAAACGTAATACAACATGTAACGAAACATGTAACAATAATCAACAATTAATCAACAAAGAAACAAAATAAAAGCAAACACAAAATAAAAACAAATCACAAAAGCAAAGAACGAAACATAGAACAAAGCGCAATCAGTACAATACCACAGCACTCATTAAATTACAAAAAAAAACAAAAAACAAAAACAAAAACAAAAATCATATGTATTCAAATAAAATTCAGACAAAAAAATATTTATTGTATTTCCACGCAGCTTTCAGCTTACACGGACAGTTTCTTACTCATGTTGTCTACCGCGGCAGATACTACAGTGTGAGTCAAAAAGAACAGGACCGTGATTGATTATGTTTTATCCAAAAACTAATTGAGCTTAATAAAAAAAGATATTCGAAACAAGCATGTTCTTCCGCTCATTAGAAAAAAAAAAAAGAATCACCGAAACTCATCATTCCTAACCATTGTTATGCCTGTTCTGCCGAATGAACCCATTTATCCAGCTGTCCACGGAATGCTGAATGCTTTGAATATATGCGAGTACTGGGAAATGATATGGAAAACCCACGCGTTTGAAAAACAGATTAGCATGGTCTGCGCAAATTCAATAATGAATAAAATATTCAATCTGAAGGTATTTTCAAAACTAACTTGGCATCTTGGTGGAAAGGTATTAGGTATCATGGCCCCTCCATATCCAGATGTACAACAAACTGTTATAGTTGAAACCTATTTGCAGACCCATTCAGAGACAGTTTGCCTTGCAGTTCCCATAAGCAAACCGTGCACCTTGCAAACAGGTTATTATAGCAATGGTCAGGAAATTCCATGACTATGGAACCACCAAGAACCGACAAGATGAAGCATCAGGAAGGACTGCCAGGTCTCGAGCTAACATTGCTTGAGTGAGACAAGCTCTGAGAATGAACCCAAAAATTGAGCCGATACTTTGGTACTTTGAAACATCGAAAAATTATCAAAATTCATATTTTTGTATTTTTGTTACTGGCATGGATATGCAAACATAACCTGCAAGTGGCTGGCTTGAAATCCGTGTATTATAAGACAAGACAGTACTTTTTATCTGATTCTGTCATTTCTATACGTGCGTATCAAAATTCCGACTTGAAATCAAAAAGCCTTTCTCGGTGAATATCCCAATGCTGATTGAAAAAAATGTTAAATTTCCCAAAAAAGAAAGTCAAAATAGCTGGTGTAAAACCACAGTTTACTTTGGTTCAGCAGGAATTCATGGTTTTAACCTACAACGAAAGTTGGAGGCAAAGTGAAACCATAGAAGGTTTTGTATTCCGCTTGAAAAAAAACAGTGCGATATTGAATTTTAAGTTTTAATTCCAATTTATTTACAGAAAACTTCAGCTTTAGTTCTTCTCGCAATTTATGGACGCTGAGTATACTGCATTTGTGCAAAATATTTACCTTAGAGATGTAAAACAACAATCTTTGAGCAGTTTCATTATGTTCAGGAACTGCGACATTGATATGGAGTGATTTTCAATAACTGACTCTTTATGATTGAACAATGGTAATTTAATTTGTTGAAGATATTTTACTTATAATTACGTTACACAATAGACCGTTTATTCAAAAACTGATATGCTTTTGTGGAGAAGAAATCGATACCATCTGAAATTGCATGTGTGAATTGTCTTTGCTATAATGTGTTATGGTATACGTCGGTGTCAGTCTCTCCGCATTGTATGGCTAAAATCGGCCAAACAGAATTTTTAGGTCTCTCCGCAAAATTTGCATAGTTTCTGAACCCAAAGTCCGATAGACACCAAATAAAAATCTTCTGATAGCCTGTTTGTCCCTGTAAACCAACAAAGCAAACATTTAAGCAAAAATAACGTTTAACCTATGAAGAAAAAATATTTCCTGAATGTAGGGTTTTTATTGACTCACACTGTATCTCTGATTTATAAGTTGAAACAAATGCATTTCCACATTTTTCAATTCTCTCGCAATATCGCTGCCAATCCCTTTAAGTGTTAATGATATGTTTAGTATATCAATATTAGATATCACTGTAAACTTCCTGATTGACGGTAAAGAAATTTTACAGAAGGTTGGTGGGCAAGAAAAACCTCCTTTGTGCATTTGGCCTTTAAGATCAAAAGCTCCTATGTGAAAATGGACGTCAATTTCAAAACCGAGAAATAGTTCCACATGTACCCCTTTTAAAATTTTACAGGAAACAAATTCTTTTATTTATGACATAACATTTAAAAAGACCCTAACCCTAAGACCAAGAATAAAACAAAAAATGGGTTATATGTAGAACTGCGAAGGAGGTGCAAATGGAACTCTTGCCCAAAAGGGCCTATGTGCAATATTCCATTACTCATCATTACTGTTTGTAATAAAAAATCATAATGCTTAGTAAAAATTCTGATATGATTATTTTTCTATAGTCTATAAAGTAATTGCAATAGTTTTAATAAATTTGAATTCAGAGTGAACACAGAGGGCGTTGCCGGTAAATATACACATAGGAAAACATAGAAAAACTGGACACAAACCATTATCAAATGTTGAGTTTACACTGTTTACGGATGGGGTAATTTCTATATTGATACGACAGTTACTCAACCCCATATTGCTCGATGTAAACATGAACAGAGCCCCCACCTAATCCTATAAAATTCCGAGACCCAGACCCACCAGGCCTTTCCAAATGTTACTCTTAAAGCGAATATTAAGGGGACAACATGAGAGTTTTTTTTAGGATACGAATTTCACTCAATTTGCTCTTGATCAGTTGTAGACACCTCCCGAAAATATTTCGAAGGTTTATTGGAACCATGGAGTTACTATCATAACTCCATTATTGGACACAAGTAAAAGAGAAACACCCCAAATATGTTTTTGAACTTTCGTAATCGTTCCAATAGAAAATCATAAATTTAAAGCGTCAACTTGATGATGGTATTACATAAAGACGGCTTTATCACTTCAGTTGTGATTAATACATTGGTGAGCATTACAAATACCCCCACCCAAAACACAAAAAACGGTTCGAAAACATTTGGGGCGCTTCTTTCTGGTATGTCCTTCGAAAGCTTTTGCCTTTTATAGTAATTGTACAATGAAGCCTACCCAAGTTAGCCCCCCCCCCTCAACAAACACAGGCAATTATTGTAGGCGCCTATATCTCTAACGGGATGGCGAGTTTGGTTGTCGCGGTCGAGTCGCTCAACTTTCACCAATGGCGTGCCCTGGTTCGATTCCCGGTCGAGGCAGTGTCGTATGTGAATTTTGGTTGCGGATCCATACCCTTCCTAGCAGGTTTTCTCCGAGCACTTCGGTTTCCCTGCATCTAAAAATGGTACTTCTTCCCATAAATCTTCCCCGCTGTTCTGGGGCGGCCCTTGAATTTAATGCATATATGCAAATATTGGGTTCTCCTGGCAAATTCCGAAATGTTAAATAATACATCACGGCCCTATAAGAAAATCTGACGATCACGCAGAAAGGGATGGACCAGCGGTGGGGCTGTCACCTCCCAAGGCCAAACCCAAGGCAGGAATCCGCTCCGTGATTTCTTTATGTTTAATATGTGCATTAAAATGCAGTTAAAGGACGTTAATTATATTACAGATATTCATTTTTGTAATGTGCGGATACAGTCGGTATTGGAAATGACCGATTTCAAATAACACCCTGGTCTTTAAAAAAATAATTACATACAATGAACGGCCCCTGAATTATCATTATTTATATAATTTAACTGATTTTTTTAAAAAAGTCGGAATCATACTAGATACTATGTTTATGTTTGCAATCATTAACAAAAAATGTCCATTTGACGCTATATATATATAGATAATATTAATTTAAATTAATATCTATACGGTATATAATATATATAACATTACTAACTATCAACTTTCCTAAAAAAAATCCTAAAATTTCTAACAGTGAGGTGGGCATATGAATCCAGTACGTACGGGTAATTTTATTACTCAACGGGTTTCTCTATTTAGAGGTGTTTTTAATGGAGCGCTGTTTATCTTTCCTTTCTCTAAAAATCGGATTTATTCATAGTTTTACTATGGCGGCGAAAGGGTAAGGCGATACTGCCCCAAGCTAATACTGCAATTCCCAAAACTCTTAAGATTCTTGAACCGTCAGTTTGCTAGACTAGATTTTTACGTTTAGGATTCAAGCATTGCTGAAAATAACACTCTAATCCTTTTACTCTCTCCTCTCTCTTGACACTATCGTTTCTATTTTAGTGCTGAATTTGCGAAAGTGGATTTTATTATCCCATTATAACGGTTTGGTACAGTTATACGAAGTAAAATACACTGGCATCCAAACTTATATTTTTTTATTTCCTGGATTTCTAGTCGTTCCCAGAGTTCAGTTTCTATAAAGTGTAATAGGGAAGTTCTAGATCCTAAATCAAACATCCATGTTTAAGATCAATTGAGGCGTTAGACATGAAGTATAGAAGTTCCGGTAATTGGTCTGTTTTGCTAATAAGCACAAGTCTATATGTTTATCCAACTGTGGATGTTATTTTTTCACAGAATTACGCAGAATGTTTTTGAAACCAGTTTAGAAATAATTTTAAAAGGTGACAAGCTTTCTCCTGTTTCTCTCCTTTTTTTTTAAATTTTATCGTTCGACAGTTCCTTTTTTTAAGTTCTTTTTAATGTTATTTAATCCCTCTTTATTTCTATGTTATAATTCTGCACCCTGCGTCTTTCCCACCTCACCTTTCGCGTCAGGTTTCTTTTTCTTGTTTATTTTAATTTTGTTTTAAATGTTATTTTTTTTTTCATTTTTAAGGATCATCAGTAAACGTGCTAACTTGTGTTCAGACATATTTCTTGTTCGGCACTTATTTTTATATTTAGTATAAAAGGCTCTCATGATGTCACAAAATACCATTATAATTGAATTACAAACATGCGGTTATCAATGAAGAAAACAAAACTCACTTTTCATATCTCAATTTCTATAAGATCCAATGACTATTATTATTTATTTGATGAAATATAACTCAGCCATTCCGAGACAGCACATTATTATAGCAACCTTAGGGACAATTCACTTCCTTTTCTACTCAAATATTTCAGCTCTTTTAAGAGTTTGTCCTAAGGAGCGAAAACATTTGAAATTGAGGGTTAGGTTCCGCTAAGCCCATTAGTGATATTTTAGGTAGACAGAGTTTTCCGACAGCAAATATCGTCAAGCATCAAAATACCGTATTTTATTATCTTCTCTTCATAACTTTATAACTGTTGAACATTTTTAATATGTGTTAGTAGTGGGGGTAATAGTCACAAACCGTTAGCCACATCATAGATGACTGTGAGGTCTGATCAACTTGGACGATGAAAATATCGGCTGGTGCTCTCTAGATTTTTCGAAATTGATATTTTTGCATGGTTGTAAAGCTTTATATACATTAGCCCTCACCTGAAATTATTAAGCCCAAATCAGCGCGCTTATGGGTAAACAGAACGATTGTAGAATTAATGACTCCGGCGACATTTAGCACAAAGAAAACACACGCCAGATTTGATCCCCTCGGCATGCACCCTGTTTGACCGGTCTGTAACCTTTGTGTTTTAATATCAATGAGTACGGGTCTATGATATTCATGTAATAGGCACATTTGTTGATTAAAATTAAGGCAAACTTAAACGTTAGCCTACAAATTACCTGGATGTCTTTAGCCTCTTATCAATGTCCATACCGTTGAGTGTATTATATAGTGAAGGATGTTAAACAGAATACGAATTTTTGTTTTCGAGAAAATCGCATTTGAAAAATCGCGAACTCTAAAGAGTCGGTATTTACATCCTTATATACGATTTAAACGATCAAATCCGATTAAGAAACGAAATGGAACACTTTTTTTTTATTTTAGCTAATATTCATGAATTCTTACTTGATAAAATGGATGTGATACATTGGAAAAGTTACTCATTTTATCCGTCACACCAAAATTTACGCAAATTGGCGATTAGGTTCATGACAAAGTGACGGATGTTGAATTTTTCCTATAGCGTTATTCAACATCTGTCATTATGGAATACAGCAATTGGCATTTTTTTCGAAGATCCGTCAAACCAACATCCGTCATCGCGAATCTTCTAATTTTGGTGTATTACATAATGATGGATGTTAAGTGGATTGCCGAGATTCACCGTTTTGAACTCTAAATGTAATCTAAATATCTAGTAATAGCAATATTTATTGATAATATTTACTAACAAAAGTATTTAAAAAGCCCTGGTGGGAAATCAGGTATACACTTCTATGACAGAGGGTTCAACATCCGTCACTATGTAATACACCAAAGTCTCTGTTATGCAATATAGGTCAAAATTGCCAAATTTCTAATTAAGATTATTAATTAATTAAGTACTTGCAAGATTCGACACTTGGCATATTTTGAAGACTTCATGATATTTAATACCATTTCACTTAATTTCGTAAAAATGATAAAAATTCAACATCCGTCACTACGTAATACACCCGACGATATTTGTTTTGTTTTTTTTTTTTTTAATTTGTAAAATATATCTCTATTCTTCCAATTGCCTAGACTATCATTTGCGATAAAATTGAAGAAATTTCATAGTTTCTCAAATTTTGCGAGTGCCTCTTTAAAGACGGGTCTTCCACTGTGATTTTTCCTACATACTAAATAAACACAAAACGATAATATAAAACGATTTTCATAAATACATAGCAAAACGTGGTAATGACCGTTTTGGTTTTCACAATATCCGTTTAAGTTATGTTTGTGTTTATTACACCTATCTCGATTCTTGTTTGGCATTTTATAAATTGGACAATTGAAAGGAATAGCATGAAAGATCTGATTACTAATTGTGAGTGTATTTTCTATTTTTTTCCTTTTCTTCACATATTAAGTGTTATTTTTTAAATAAGTTTACCGCACAGGTGAAAACTTATCTTTCATCTTCCTGATGCTGCCGTTTACTTACAGAATGTTAATATTCTGACATTCATATGGATTATGCAGTGTATACAGCAATCAATCTTAGATAATATTCCACACTATCTTGAAGTACGAAGTGATTTTGCTATACTTATAGACACTCAATCATGAATTCAATCTCTTGATGAGTTTCATTCGGCTACAAGTGCTGCGATATTTATTTTACTTTTCTTGTAAGTTGAATTTAAAAACCTATTCGTCTTTGTATGACCCTTTATGAACCCACACGATTTTTTTTAACTAGCGCTAGCAGCTCTAGTTAAAATCGTACACGCTCTTGTCCCGATTATGATCAATCGGAGGCATAAATATAATTTTTGCTACTTTGGAATTTTAAAGCGTACTACAAAATAGTGTCAAAATAGTTTGTTTTGGTTTACTTTATTTTGTTTATTTGTTTATTTGCTTGCTTGCCTGTCAGTTTTGTTTATTTTAAAGCATCCAATAATTAAAGTAATCAGGTATATAATGGTCCTGAAAAGTAACTGACAGATGAGCTGTGATTCGCGGTGATATCAATTTGAGGAAATAGATATTGCGCACAATTCTATTTTCACTTAGTAGATGTACTGATCATCCTCGGAGAGGCCAAATCAATGATCAAGTGATAAATGTGTTATACAGTTGCGTTTTGGGCAATTATTGCACGATAATTGCAACTTGGATGCTATTATTAGAAAGATACTAAACTCCTACTTTTGCGCAATCTTTTGATACACCAATGGCGGATCCCGGATTTGAAAAATGTCAAAATTACCGGGGGGGGGGGCTGAAATGCTGTAACTGGTCCAAAATAGCTAAATATGGGCTGATTTTGCAAGAATTTCGATCCGCGCCTGTGCACTATGACCAAGATTTTACGTGGGCGTTATTCTTTTTAACCCTCGTCTTACCAAGCCTTTTTTTGTAACACGGTTTACCAAGGGGGGTGGTTACCACCCTAGATTTTTTTTATAAAGCACCCGATGCTTATCATTTTGATACCAGTTGATAGCTATGCTCCTCCTCTTTCTATTGATACCAAAATAAGTACCAACATACCTAGTATGGCGTCACTATGACGTCATCAAGTCCGCGTGTCGGCAAAATTGGCATTTTCCATAGAAAATAGGCGAAATCCAATTTTGCGCTAAAAAAAACGTAGGAATATCGGATTTTCATGCGATTCTCAGCTCTAAATGATGGCAATTGGCTAGTTTTACATAAACAAAGAGTTTCAGAGCCATACTGTGCATAATATTTTCTTCACCATAAATTATCCTTGGGTGGCAACCCCCCCCCCCCTTACCCTTCGACTTTGACGGCATACACTAACCCTGGTGAAGGTGCTACCTTCACATTTTTTTCGCTTAAATGACCAGAAAGGATGAGAGAACGATTACCTAGAAGCTTTTTAAGATTTTTTTAGCGTTTTAGCGCACCGGAGCGAAGTTCGGTAGGGGGGGGGGGGAAGGGTAAGACGAGGGTTAATCAACAGTTTTTACAGTTTATTCATCAGAGAAAAGCCGGAAGATTACTCATTGTTGTTTTCAAGTATATATACGTTCCTTTAGTGTAATCGATCTATGCCCTGGAGGAAAATTGTTACTAACCTGACGATCACCGCATAAAAGGAGGTAGGGTTGTTTGTCTTATTAGATCTTGCAGCAATTTCACCCTAAACACAGGGCAGGGGTCCGCTCCTTGATTTTTGAAAAGTGGCATGAAGCGAATGGCATTTTGAGATTTAAGGGGATCGACTGGTCAGAATCAGAACGTGGACATTGCATCAATGATATGTAAACCAAAGTATAGTTATATTTTTCTGTACACTGTTAGAGATGATTGACGATTGGATACCCGTAGTTTTACAGGTTTTTTTTATTTTATTCATTTTAATGTGAAATAGACCTTATTACAGAATATTATCGTCATAAGATATCCACTGAACAAGGACACACTAGAACTTTGCAGAAATCGATGGTACATACTAACATAAAAAAGTAATAAATAATAATTTTATATTGTTTATAAATTCACGGTTTACTACTAGTAATCTGAATGCATCCTTGAACTGTTAGTAAATCACCATAATTTTAAGGATTTCACAAGTCATATATATTAGCTTTAAACAGAAGGGTTTATTTGTATGTATGTCCGGGGTACTTTTGGGTTTAATAATAAACAAAAAGTTCATTATAACGAATTTGTAAAATACAAGCATTTTATGCATGAAACCGAATGATAGTGTTCCGTGGCTTATGCTGCGAAAGGTAAGGCGAATACTACATAGTTAATGCAATATCCCCAAACTCTTAAGATTCTTGGAAACTGTCAGTTACCAGACTGAATTATGTTTTATGTTAGATTACAGCATTGAAGAAAAACACCAACTAATAACTTATTTATTTCTCCTGACACATTTTGCTATTTTAATAGGGAATTTGCGAAAGTGGATTTTTTTTCTTGATAAAAAGGCTGATAATAATCTTACCAACTAAATACACCTGGCCGATAATCCGGTATTCTTAATTCCCTAGATTTTCAGTCGTCCCAGATATCAGCTTGAATGTGTTGGAAAGTCTTCCACACATTCAAGAAATTCAGGTTTTAGGTTAGGTCATTTGGAGGGCCTTAGAGTCTGTTTTGTGTTTAACACAATTGTCTTCACGTATGCATACATTATGTTATATAATCATGAATTACGCATCAAGTTTTGGAAAGCCAGTTTTACAAATAATCTTGAGAGGTAACAAGCTCTAAATGAGCTTTATTCTACAATGTTGGTCATGTTTATTTTTTGTTTGTTTGGTTTGTTTTTTTTTTTTTTTTTTTTAAATCCTGCATGAAAGTGTGTTTCTGTGTGTCTTCTTAAGGTGACCCTTTGCCCCTTTTTTTTTTCTGATACACTTTTGATTTCATAAAACATGTGGCTCATAGGCGGAAACTCCTTCTGAATGTGTTTCATAGTAATACTAATATAATATATGAATGCCTTTTGCGTGCCTAACCAGAAGGTCCTGTATGCCCTTACAAACAAAAACTTCATTTATGACTTCATAACAATCTAATTACAATCATAAAATAATAGCACCCATATCCCGATGTTTCATACGGTTCCTAATAATTTTCTCCCGATTTCATACTTTCGACTAAGAATTTGTACTGATTCATATAGTCTACTATATCTACTGACTTGATATGGTTATGTTCACTGTACTTGCTTTTACTGCATTTAATGTTTGTCCTCCCTTGGGTCACTAAGTAGTCCTCGGAGATAGCAGCCGCGTAACCATTGAAGTCCATTGAAGTCCATGTTCATCGATCCTCTTGGCGGTGGAGAAGTTATCACACGTTTCTTGTCAGCTGGACTGATGTTGTCAATTCTCTCAAAGTATTCTTCCCTCTCGTCCTGTGTCTTCAGTGCTACTTTCAAGTGTCTGTTTCGGGTAAACTGCTGTTGGGCATTCATATGGTGTGGCCGAAGTAGAGGAGTGTTTGTTTCTTGATTTGTGTTGCACTGTTAGTCTGGTACTGGTTGCCTCTCAAATGGTGCAGTTTTTGATGTGGTCTTTCCTCGAGACTCCGTGATCTGAAGGAGGCATGAACTCTCAAAGGCACTAGTCTGTACCCATCCTCATTTTTAAGCATCTTATCATAAAAATATGAGGTTCTTATCGTGAGAGATATACATCTCTTACCTCATATTTATCATCATATTATAATTTTTATGTCTATACAATTAAATATTGCAGAGATTATATTTCTAGGTTTTACAGAACATTGGAAAGGCATGTTTGGCGCTGCCATCCTTGGTTGGGCATACAATATACAAATGTGTTCGCCAAGTTCACAATGGCTCAAACACAACATTGTGTGTGTTTGTGTTGTTGAGATAATTTTTGGGCAAACTGTTTTTGCTGTAATGACGATCCTAGTTGAATAAATTTACATGAAAATGTAAAAGTAACAATTTACAAGCTTCAATCGAAAACGTAATACAACATGTAAGAAACATTTAACATAATCAACAATTAATCAACAAAGAAACAACATAAACAAACACAGATAAAACAAATCACAAAAGCACAGAAAGAAACTAAACAAAGCGCAATCAGGACAATACCACAGACTCTTAATTACAAAAAAAAAAAAAAAAAATCATATGCCATTCAAATCAAATTCAGAAAAAAAATATGATGTATTTCCCTCAGCTTTCAGCTTAACGGACAGTTTCTTACTCGTGTTGTCTACCTACCGCGTGTATGAAGTGGCCTAGTGGTCCTCCTAAAAACGCGTAGATTCTCGTGTAACCGTACACTTAAAATGCAACCTTACCTTCTAAGATGACAAAATTTTTTCCTTACACTTCTAAGTGCATCTTATGCGTGTAAGACTAGGGTCCACGGGGTGGTGGGGGTTCACAAAAACCGTTGTCCGGTTGTTCATTTAACCTTACACGAGTAACATGTACCTTACGCGTGTGTAAGAGATCATCTTACACGTCTTTAGTGTTGCGCGATACAGAAGATTCCTTGTGGCTGATATTTTTACGCGTCATCCATTGATACACGATTGGCCACGAGATGACTCTTGAAATGAAAAGCTAAAAAGTTATTCTTCGCCCGCGTTTTTTTTGGAAAAAAAATACACAATACCACCTTAATGAGGTGAAAATAATCTATGGCTTCTTTCGTAATTTGTAATACAACGGAATAAATTCCAACCTAAAAATGTTGATGGCCTTTTTCTAAATAAATTTTCACCATGTTAAAAGTAATATTTTAGCTTTTCTTTTTAAGATTTAATAATATTGGCCAATGCACTGGTCAAGTCGCTAATTTAACAATCAGGAGCTCGTCGCCAATATACCGCGATCAAGTTGGTATACCGTCCATCACTATAGACACATCTACACGTGTAAGAATTATCACCTTATATTTCATTGGTCGTGCATGCATTACGTGTAAGATGATTGGCTGAATGTGATTTTTCAAGCTTTATCATAATACGCATTCGCCAATTCAAGTGCCTCGCTATATTATAAGACTGTAAGGTTGCATCTTAAACGTGGAAGGTTACGCGTAGAATCGTACACGTTTTTAGGACTGCTTGGCCCATTTATACCGCGGCAGATACGAATTGTGATCAAAGAACAGGACGTGATTGATTATTTTTATCCCAAACTAATGAGCTTAATAAAAAAGTTGTAGATGTTCGAAACCAGCATGTTCTTCCGCTCATGAGAAAAAAAAAGAATCACCGAAACTCATCAGGCCTAACCATTGTTATGCCTGTTCTGCGAAGAACCCTTTATCCATCTGTCCACGATGGCTGAATGCTTTGGAATTATGCGAGTTACCTTGGAAATGACTGGTCATTGCAAGGTAAATGATTATGTAAACCCGCGCTTTGAAAATACCTTCAGATTTAATATTTTATTCATTTTGATTTGATGCATACCATGCCTACTCTAACTTGGCATCTTGGTGAAAGGTATTGGTAATCATGGCCCCTCCCCATATCCAGATTACAACAAACTTTTATATTTGAAACCTATTTGCAGACCCATTCAGAGCCAGCTTGCCTTGCAGTTTCCCATAATCAAACGCGTGGCACCTTGGCAACCGGTTAATTTTAGCAATGGTCAGGATATTCCATGACTATGGAACCACCACGAACCGACAAGAATTAAGCATCAGGAAGTACCTGCCATGTCTCGAGCTACTTGCTTAGTGATACAACCGGAGAATGACCCAAAAATTGAGGGCCGATACTTTGGTACTTGAACATCGAAAAATTAGCAAAATTCTATTTTTGTATTTTTTATTACTGGCATGGATATGCAAACATAACCTGCATTGGCTGGCTTTAAATCCGTGTATTAAAAGAAAAACGTACTTTTATCTTATTCTGTCATTTCTATACGTCGTTTCAAAATTCCGACTTGAAATCAAAAAGGCCTTTCTCGGTGAAGATCCCATGCGATTGAAAGAAATGTTAAATTTCCCAAACAAGAAATTCAACAATCGCTGGTGTTAAACCACAATTTAACTGGTCAGCAGGATTTCTGGTTTTACCTACCACGAAAGTTGAGTAGGCAAAGTGAACCATAGAAGGTTTTGTATGCCGCTTGAAAAAAAACAGTGCGATATTGAATTTTAGTTTTTATTCCATTTATTTACATAAAACTTCAGCTTTATTCTTCTTCGCCTTTTGACGCTGAGTGTACTGCATTTGTGCAAAATATTTACCTTAGAGATGTTAAACCAACAGACAAATCCAAAAAAAAAAAAAAACAAAAAAAAAAAATATCCCAAAAAAAAAAAAAAAAAAATAAACAAATCCCCAAAAAAAAATCCAAAAAAAAAAAAAAAAAAATCTTTGCTCAGTTTCATTATGTTCAGGAACTGCGACAATTGATATGGAGTGATTTCAATAACTGCACTCTTTTAATGATTGAACAATGGTAATTTAATTTGTTGAAGATATTTTACTTATAATTACGTTACACAATAGACCGTTTATTCAACAACTGATATGTTTTTGTGGAGAAGAAATCGATACCATCTGCAATTGCATGTGGAAGTGTCTTTGTCTATAATGTTGTTATGTATACGTTTGTGTCAGTCTCTCCGCATTGTAAGGCTAAAATCGGCCAAACAGAATTTTTAGGTCTCTCCGCAAATTTAGCATAGTTTCTGAACCCAAGGTCCGATATACACCAACTAAACATCTTCTGATAGCCTGTTTGTCCCCTGTAAACCACCAAAGCAGACCTTTAAGGCAAAATACGTTAAACGCTATGAAGACAAACTATTTCCTTAATGTAGGGTTTTTATTGACTCACACTGTATCTCTGATTTATAAGTTGGAACAAATGCATTTCCACATTTTCAATTCTCCGCAATATCGCTGCAATCCCTTTAAGTGTTCATGATATTTTTAGTATATCAAATATTAGAAATCGCACTGTAAACTTCTGACTGACGGTAAAAATTTTTACAGAAGTTGGTGGGTCAAGAAAAACCTCCTTGTGCATTTTGGCCTTTAAGATCACAAGCTCCCTATGTGAAAGGACGTCAATTTCAAAACGGTAAAGAGTTCCATATATGTCCCCTTTAAAATTTACAGGAAGAAAAAAAAAAAAAAAAAAAAAAAAAAAAGGAAAATTTTTTTTAAAAAACAATTCTTTATTTATGACAGAACATTAAAAAGACCCTAACCTAAGACTCAAGATAAAAAATAATGACAGTATCCAGTAGACCGCGAGGATGTTGCAAATGGAATCTTGCCCAAAAGGCCTATGTGCATTCCATTACTCCTCATTACTGTTTTTAAATACAAATCATAATGCTTAGTACAATTCTGATAGGATATTTTTCTATAGTCTATAAAGTAATTGCAATAGTTTTAATACATTTGAACTCCAGGGAACACAGAGGGCGTTGTCCGGGAAATATACCCATAGGAAAAATATCGACAAACGGGACACAAAACATTATCAAATGTTAGTTTTACACTGTTTACGGATGGGGTAATTTCTATATTGATACGACAGTTACTCAACCCCATATTGCTCGATGTAAATTGACACATAGTCCCCAACCTAATCCTATAAAGTCGGAGACGCTCAGACCACCAGGCCTTTCAAAATGTTACCTTAAAGCGAATATTAAATGACAGCCTAGAGTTTTTTTAGGATACGAATTTCACTCAATTTTGCTCTTGGATCAGTTTAGAACCCTACCGAAAGATTTCGAAAAGTTTATTGACGCATGGATTCTATACTAACTATTTACTACTCCATGATTGGACAAACAAGTAAAATTAGAAACCCCCCCAAAATTATGTTTTGAATCTTTCGTAATCGTTCCAATAGAAAATCAGAAAATGTTAAAGCGTCAACTTGAATGATGTATTACATAAAGACGGCCTTATTCACTTCAGGTGTGATATAATACATTGGTGAGCATTACCATACCCCCCCCCCCAAAAAAACGGTTCGAAAACATTTGGGGCGCTTCTTCTGGTAATGTCCGCGAAGCTTTCGCCTTTTTTAGGTAAATGGGTACAATGAGCCTACACATATTAGCCCCCCCCCCACAAACCAGGAAAATCTATTGTAGGCCTGCCTATATCTCTAACGGGAAGGGGCGAGTTGGGTATCGTTCATCCACTCGCCTTTTACTAAGGCGGCCCGGGTTCGATTCCTGCTCGAGCCAGTGTCGTATGTACATTTTGGTTGGCCGATCCATACACGTCTCCTCGCAGGTTTTCTCCGAGCACTTCAGTTCCTCCTGATCTAAAATATCGGACTTCTTCGCATAAATCTTTCCCCGCTGTTCTGTAGGCGTCCCTTGAATTTAACGTATATATAGCAATATTGGGTTTCTGCCTGGCAAATGCCGAATGTTATAATAAATAAATACGTCCCTAGAAGAAAATCTGACGATCACCGCAGAAAAAGGTAGGTAGCGTCACCCTCTTGTTCGATCTAGGGGCAATTTCCCAAACCCCAGGCAGGATCCCTCCGTGATTTCGTTATTTTTCAAAAGTGCATTTAAATGCAGTTAAGGACCGTTCATGGTATTAACCAGATATTAGGCCAGTCAAAATCGATGAATGCTGCCTAACCCCACACTAATGCAACGAATCAATTCCAACAGAATGTATTGAGAATAGCCGTTAGAAACCACGTATCAAAAGTCTACTAAAACCAAAGAGTGGAACATATATTTTTTAAGGGGGTAAGGTTTATTATACATGGGGCAAATATGAAGTATCAAGCGTCGAAAAGTATGCCAACGTGTTCGTTACATTTCCAGGATTAAAAAAATGTATAGTTTGCCATATCTGCAGGTTGTAGTTCAATAGTTATGATTCAATAGGTTCAAGGTCACAATTGGGGTAATTTTTCGATATATCCGTTCGTTTATAAATGGTTCAAATTGTTCGTTTTATGGTACAGAACCCGAAAATATACTGGTGCACCATCGATAATCTTATTTGCATAATTAAACGCAAAATGTGACTGGGGCTACAGGTTCTATGGGAGGTACTAGTCATAGCTCTGTAATTCCTATATAGAAAGTTCAAACAAGAATCTATTTACATTTACGAATCTAATGGGACAACTTTAACATGTTTCAACCAGTCCGTCAAATTGGACCATTCATGAATTTTACCCCAGGATGACCTTGAACTGTTTATGAGCCAATTGTACTAAAACTAATAACGCGTAGATAGGGCAAACGATACCTTTTTTTAAACCTTAGGAGTAGCCCAATAAATTGGTACATCATTTCAATCATCGAACAATTCTATTTTTTACCCTCTGTACAAAACTTGCCCACTGTATTTCTATATGTTCCACTAGTTTGATTTTTTGGTAGACTTTAATATATTCTTTGTGAACTATTTCACAATTATATTAACACCAAAATTGGTTTCTGTTGCAATTTGTGTGGTGTCAAATCTAAATTATTGGACTAATTCATTGTTGTATGTGCGGATACAGTCAGTATTGGAAATGACGATTTCAAATAACACCCTGGTCTTTTATAAAAAATATTACAAAAATGAACTGGCCCCTAAATTATCATTATTGTATTCGATTTTTAAAAAAAGCTGGAATCATACCAGATACTATGTTTATGTTTGAAATCATTACAAAAAATTACATTTGACAGCTATATATATATATATATCGATTATATATATATATTATATATATATATAGATATAATTGCTAGTAACTAGCTTCAGCAGAGTGCTCAAATGCGTGAAAGTGTCAGAGCGAGGATAAATTGTGAACGCTAACGGAACGGTAGTTGTTACTCGGATTTTCACGCTTGTTGCGACATCAACAATATATATATATATAATAGGCTAGGAGACTATCTTCAGCAGAGTGCTCAATGGCTTATATATATATATTATATATATATAATTTTAAAATATTATGGTTATAATATATATATAACTATAGTAATATATATATATATTATTACAACTATCAACTTTCCTAAAAAATCCTCAATTTCTACCGTGAGGGGCACTTATGAATCCAGGAATCTGTAATTTTACTGCAACATGGGTTTTCTCTATTTTAGGAGGTGTTTTTTATGGAGCGCTATTTATCTTTCCTTTCTCTAAAATCGGACTTATTCAAGTTTTACTATGGCGCGAAAGGGTAAGGCGACTATGCAAAGATAATGGCAATGTCCCACAACTCTTAAGATTCTTGGAACCGTCAGTTTGGCTAGACTAAGTTTTACGTTTGTTTAAAGCATTTGCTGAAATACACTTCTAATCCCTTTCTGCCTCTCTCTCTCTCTACACGTATCGTTTGTATTTAGTGGCTGAATTTGGAGAAGTGGATTGTATATCCCTTATAAAGGCGGGTACTCGTCTTACGAGTAAAACATACACCTGGCATCCAACTGATATTTTTATTTCCCTGGATTTCTAGTCGTCCCATATTTCAGTTTCGATAGTGTAAAAGGGAATTTCTAGAGCATAAATTCAAAACATCCATGTTTAGAATCAATTGGGAGGGCGTTAGACTGAAGTATAGAGTTCGCGGTAATTGGGTCAGTTTGCTAAATAAGTCACAAGTCTCTATGTTATACAATATGTTATGTTATTTTTACAAGAATTCGTCATAATGTTTTAGAAACCGTTTCAGAATAATTTTAAAAGGTGACAAGCTTTCTCCTGTTCTCCCTTTTTATTTATCGTTCGACGTCTTTTGTTTAAGTTCTTTTTTACATTTATTTATCCCTCTTTAGTTTCTAATGTTATTAATTCTGCACCTTCCCCCCCCCCCCCCCCGTCTTTACCTCGCCTTTCTCGTCAGGTTTTCTTTTTCTTGTTTATTTTAATGTGTTTTAAGGTTAAATTTTTATTTCATTTTTAAGAATCATCAGTAACCGTGCTAACTTGTGTTCAGAAATATTTCTTGTCTGCACTTTTTTATCATTTTACGTAGAAAAGGCTCTCATGATGTCAACAAAAATTAAAGAAAAAGAACCCGGCGTCCCAGGTGTGACCGCGCGGAGTTGGGTACCCCGCCCAGGCAAGCGAAGAGAGCTGAGCGAGAGGAAGGTAAGGTACTTACAATAGAGGTGGATAAGAGAGGGGAACGGAAGCCGGAGGGACCACGGAGGGGGAGAGAATTTAAAGATATGAATAAATATGGGAGCGGGGGATAGGAGCAGAGAGCGGTGGTTAAGGAGGGGGCTGTGTAAAAAAAAACCCGCGCCGGACCAGTGTGTTTCTCCTCTCTTCCCGAGGCCACATGATGGAAGGGGCTATTAATTTGTTTGCGTACCATCTATGGGTTGCTGATTATATTACGGATCTATTCCGTGAGACGTAATCAAACGTGCGTACTATATTAAGGTATCGTATGTCTGGGATTTATTCTTAAAGGATAAAAAGCCCGTACACCGAATAATATTAAACAAATCACGATAAAAATTATTGACCTACAACGAGTGGTTTCATTGAAAAACCGAATTATATTAACCCACTAACGATGAATTAAACCATCTAGTCTGACCATGTGCTATTTAAAATTAAAAATCGCGCTAGTGTTAACATGTTAGCGATAACGACGCGGCACGTTTGCGTCATACATACCATAGGAAATACACATTATTAAATCATACATGGTGTGAAGGTGTATGACGTATCGCATAATCACACATACATATCCCATACACACACTCGCAATTTCAAATAGCGCATGGTCAGACAAAAGTTTTTTAATTCGTTTATGGTTATCGTAATTCCTTTTTCCCCAATGACCCACTCCATATGTGTTCAATAATGTTTTTATGCGTATATTGTGTATAGGTTATTCTTACGGTTCTCCTTTAAAAAGTGACTATTTTCACAGATGAGCATAAATTGAACTGTTTGCCATGGTTTTTGTCATAACTTTTGACATTGGCAGTCAGGACAAAAGTATCCTGAAAGAATTCCATCTGATAAACAAGATTGAAACATTCAAATACACTGTTCAATTTTTTAATATTAAACAAACATTGAACTTTGTTGGTAATTCATAGAACACATATTCATGATTAAAATGGCACAAAAATTATAAATTGGTAAAACAAAGCACTACCTTGACCCCATTCCTTACGAAAATTCTACAGACCATATCCTTCACTTTTAACTATTCCTGCACATTTCAAATATTTTTGACTCTTCAGTGGGTGGATCACTCTTAGTGTCTTTAAATAAGAGAGGCAGAACATGTTTTTTCCAAGAACTGATATAAATGCAAGCAACTGCGGCTAGCATTTCAATAAACAGGACTTGGAGCCCGATCGCTTGACACTGAATCAGAATATCATCATATACAAGTCAAATCCCAAAACCCAACTGTACTGATCACATTTTCATACTTAGGGATAAAAGTGTTCCAGAAGTTTTAAGAACCACAAGACATTCCATATAAGAGAAGATTCATAGCTTTCCCACATGCTTGCTTTCCATGGAGTTTTTGTACAGGTACTGATGTGAATCGTTCGTGATGAAACATGGCTTAAAATTGACAGTATTGATCACAACTGCATTTTAAGAGTGTTTCATCTCTTAATATCTCACTGACTACCTGTAGCAAAACTTCAATGGAAACAAGCATTGTGGTAAGCTACTGATATCTTCTCTTTTCCATGATCATGATAAAAATTCCCTAAGTACTAGCACTTTTGGCTAAAATGAGAATACAAGTCCATGATTTTTTTTTTTTTTGTGTGTTAAGAATAGGAGTTTCGTTGGAACCACATGACTTTATTGATGTGAAATTCCCAAACTGGTGCATTGTGGGATGCTCAAAACCCCGCTGGACAATACTTCAATGATTGGTAGTTCATCTGAAGAACAGTATCAAGAATGAATAGTTTTGGCATTCATAAATTTAAACCAGTTTCTAGTAGCTATAGTAATGGACAAACCACATAGCATTAAATAATTAAGAGATTGTTCTAAATACAACACCAGTTTTTTATTATTACACTCCTATGATCGGCAGGGGGCGCGGAGGGTAGGTCCTACATATTTACTCTATGGTCAAAAACAGACCCTACAAACCCAGGTGTTTAAATAACAACAAATCACATTCCAATTTTGTTAGCACATTAATATTAATTGAGAAACATCAATAACAGTACAAATGTTTTACTTTTTCTAAATGACAAATTCCGTCATGTAATTTTTTGGTTTCCAAGTTTGTCGCAGTTTATGGAAATCAGGAATTCCCTGAAGCAAAGTCAAGCACCACTTCAGGCCATATGTAAGCAACAAATATTGTTACCAATGCGATTATAAAGCGACATCTCAAATGTTTTTCTGATTTTCCAAAATACAACTTTACATGAATTTAAAAAATTTGGCCCCCTTTATGTCAATTATAAATACAGGCTTTAGCCTTTAATAGGCACTTAAATTTTCCATTATCTGACCTCCTTCCCCTAGTAACCACATGCCGCTTTACTAGAATTTGGCATATATAATTGCAACATGAGTGGCATTGGTGTCTTGGAAAGACCCTCGTTTTCACATGTTGATTTCGAGGGCATGAACACTACATGTAATTAGAACAAAATAACAACCTAATGAAATAAAGAGTGGGGTGGGGCCAAGTCAGTGACTAAGTCTGTCTGTGCCATGCTTTAATCATTACATAAGGCCACTGTGTTGTCTTTCAGAGTCTGCTTGGTGATAAGGCCTTTATTAGAGTGGGAGCATGGACCTAAGTCAAACATTTTCATTTTCATTCCTCCCCTACTACAGAAAAGGTTTAAAACCTTTAGTAGTGAGTATGGACTAGACATCAGGGTTTTCTCAATTATATTAGCGCTGGATGGCCAGAGAATGCGACCACGCATTTAATAAAGTTCCCTACTTTAGGTCCAATACAACCTAACTTCTTATGTTTCCTTTTATATTTTAGAGCAAGTGAGTGCCAAATCAATGGTTTGACGGCCCGGATTTGCCGCGGCCGCCTATTGAGACCCCTGGACTACATCAATGCTAAAAGCTATGCTAAGTTTAAATAAGCATGCCACCAAAAGTGTATACTTGAGCACGTATGACCCTGCGTGAATCCTGAAATGACCTTTGAACTCACCTATACTGTTCCTCCACATAAGACCCCTTATTTCACTGTATAAGCATAACACTACTGCACTCAATCCATCCTGACTAATAAAAATTCCTTCAAAAAGGAAATGGCGCCCCAAGGAGTGAGTCTTGTTTAGGTTTGGTCAAGGGTGAGGTCAGAAAAAAGTACAACCAAATGAAGGATTTTTTTTATGAAGAAACCCTTAACGGGGATTTACCAAATTAATTCCTGTTTTAGATAGTCTTTTTTAATAATCATCTTTCATTCACAATAATTTTAAACTTTTAAATTTGATCAAGCCATCAAAGGCCTACACGTTATTTTTGTGAGATATCCATTCTGCCCCGACAAATCGCACATGGCCTGTAACATATGATAGCTCATTCCTACGCGCGTGATGGCTTTCCAGATGAAATTAACAGGTTTGATATCTTTGGCGCCGATTCATGCTACGCCAGGAACATTTGCTGAAGGATAATGCAAAATACTTCCTGTAGGATTATCGCTACGGCTTCATGCCCAGAGCTTGTTGAAATTCTCATGAAATGTTTGTAATGTGAAAGAACATGTGTGCCAAATTTTTAATTTTTTCCAAAAAGGCGTTTAGAGATTGTCACATAATGTGTTTTCAATTCCCATCACTTTTGTACAGGGGCTGATTTTTGGCAGTATAGAAAAGGACCAAAATGAGCCAATTTTGTGAAAACTACCCATTTTTATTTCATTATTTCTCAAGTATTGATGATTATAAATTGGTGTTTATTTTTAATGGTTAAAGAAAGATCAAAAATCCATACATTTTTTTATTTTGTGTGTGGTCATCAAAAAGCAAGGACAGGTTGGGCGCACAACACTTTTTTTTTGTTGAAGTCTTCTAGAAATACGGAAGTATCCACTTTTCATATTTTTCCTAGAAGAAACTACACACCTCCCTTGGTAATGAATAAAGTGTCATATGAAAGGAAAGTCAATTTAAAACATTCTCACGTTGATTTTGCAGATTGAGTGTTTCTATTGGAAATAATAGTTGTTTTTTAATTTTTTCCCTAAATTCTGTTTTCCCTAAAATATTTTTCTTCTAAAAAAATTAAACACTTGATATTCACAAGCGCTAACGAGATTCTTAGGTATTTTGCCATATCCACATCCCTGGAGTTTCCGCTTAAAAGCAACCTTCCATTTAGCCTGGGAAAAAGTATTTATTGTAAAATATGGGAATTTTTATAAATAATAAAACACTAAAACACATCACGCAGTCTTGACAACTGCAAAAATTTGTGGGGATGAGTTCAAATCCTTACCATCGTCAAGTTTGGACTAAATTGATGTCGGGGTTTTGATTTTATTGTCATTTATCTCTAAGACCATTTTATCCGATGATCCCGACCATTAAAGATTTTAATGACTTACAGGATAATATTTAAAATGGAACATTATTTTAAAAAAGCTTTATCAGTATGCAAGGCCCTATACATGTATTTCTCAAGTTTTATTACGTGGAAATCAGCAAAGTTGAAGAATGCTGCAAATTGTTGCTTCAAGTCCCAAAAGAATTACTTTCATTAAATATTCTTTTTGATATCTGGTTTCATTTTAACAGTCTTAACCCACGATGTAACCGGCATTTTTCATTTGAGGGACCAGGGAGCCAGATGAATGGGAATGATTGAAAAACTTAACTTTTGGGGCATCACTAAAAACACACATTTGCAAAGGTGAACCGGTAATTTGTCAATACTACCATTTATTCTTTCCTGATCTCTCTTCGGACCAGGAGGGCCTGAGGGGCAAGATTTTTATTGGCGGATCCCTCCTTACCCCTCCACCCCATGTCTCACCCACAGGCTGTTACGCCATTGGTGTTCCCTGACATTTGGGAATTAATGGAGGATATCCTGAATATCCAAAGCTGAACGTAAACAAGAAACACTTGGTTACTCTAGCGTGTAACTTTGTTAAGTCTTTCACATTGGGTACTTCACTTTCGCAACTGTAACTTTTGATGCGTTAATCAATTTTAATGCCGTAATTTTTATATGAGAGCTAACAAAACCGGGAATGCTTACTACAAGAAGAAAAATAATATGAAAAGAACAGTGGGGTTCCATGAAAATCGCCTCAATGTGGTTGTTACCTTTTTTGACTCACACTGTATGTGGTGGGAAATGTTGTAAAGAAAGAAAGGGTAGACACACATATCAGATAAATTTGTGAGTTTAGTGCAATTTGCTTAGTTAAAAGTCAATTTTAAATACGTATAAAAATAGAGATATATTGATTAGTGTCCATCAAAGTATGAGATATTACAGGGATGTGAACTTTTTTCCTGAAATTGACAAAAAATAACAGACATGAACAACAGCACCAGTGGATGAAGTGATCTTGGACATTGTTTGATTTTAGGACAGGCGACACAAGATTTGGGATGCTTGCAGGATCGTTAACCACAAGACTGGATAAATTGAGTTGTTGAGAAGGTTTGAAAAGAAATTATATTACTGCGCAAATTACATTGTGAGTTTTTGGTGTCTATTATTAAGTTGAATTCTTTTTAAAATTAATACATATAGTGTCTAAGTGTTTTTACAAACTGAAAGTGGGGTAATCAAATCATAGGCCGAAATATGTTATTTTGTTTCTTTTGAGTGTGTGTGATGTCGGAAGTATTGTTAGAGCTACATAAAAGTGGAATTATGATCTTTAATTGTGCTGTAGTTGACATAGGTAATGAAGCTTTGATTTGATTCTCCATCTTTACAGTGGCAACATGTCTTTTTGACATTGGGGGGATGGGGATGAAGAAAATTTTTGAATGAACGGGGTTTGCTGAAAAGATGTGTTACTAGCACATGTGCGCGCGCCAGCGCGCGAAAAATTTTGCCATTAGAGCTAAAACGTTAAATGTTGGTTGTAATCAGAACAAAATGAGCGGAAGCGCGCCAAAATTTGCCATTTAAAAAACTATTATGGTAAAATATGAGGTTTTTTTGTCAAAAACATATGAACGGGCATCAAATTGGGGGGGATGATTGTATTGACCATCCCCCCTCATCAAAATATTGGGGGGGAGATATATCCCCCCATCCCCCCGGATTTACGCTATGTATTAAGGTAGGTGCTTAAGTGCATAGTATAAAAAGTATACAGTATTAGCTAAAATTAAACTAAGAATAATACAGGTTATTATACAATATAGACAGTAAGGCAGACATTCAGGCGCGGATCCAGGGAGGAGCGGAGGGGGAGAGCCTCCCGGTAATTCTGCCAAAATCTTGCACAATCAGCCCATTTTAAACAAGTTCTTCTAAAAAATAATAAAACACTTAAAAATTTTACATTTTTCCAATCCTGGATCCGCCCATGCAATATAGGGTAGGTAGCATTGAGAATAAGAGTTTTTTTCTAAGCGAGAAGTTGTACCTTCCCGTGATGAAAGAGTTCAATTTGAATTTAGGCATTTCATGCGGTGATGATTATATGGGCAAGACAAAACACACAATTTGTTTAATTAACTGCACCCTCATCAGGAAATTTGAGTCAGGTGAAACTTACGCTTTAGTACAATACTAACAAGTCTGAACAAGCGAGAGCCATGTGGTTAAAATCAGAACCTAACAGCAATGTTTGTATTTGTGCTCATTTTTTTATGAGAAATACCTCAAATAACATGTAACATTTTAAGATAGTGTTTTCCCCAATACATGCAGTTGCCTTTCAATGTGCATTGACTCAATTAAAAAATCACATCAATCAGATATTTATGGCCAAACTTATAAATGCAGTACGATGCTAAGAATTGCAGACAACTCATGTTGGAAATACCACTTAACATGATACTTTCGTTATATTTCAAAATACCAAACATTAGACATGTGACACTCAAAGACATCAAGTTGTGTTAGTGTGGGTCTTTGCAATTGGCATCAATTTTGCACTTATAGTATATTTAAGTATTGAAAAATCAAAGCATAATTAAATTATACATATCATAATGTGTATTCCAACATCTTTATAAGCAAATATCAGGAGTGCAATGGTTTTGGGGTGTATAATCATTTAATAGGGCTGTTTTGAATTTAGGTGTACGGTGCGCATGGCTACAGAGCCCATAGCTCTGTAGCCATGGCCACGTCTGGTCAGGGTATTATGTTTGTAGAGATTACTTTTGCAGGGGAAGTTTATGGAGTATGCACAGTAATTAACAGAAGCATGATTGATGTGAACTTCATATTTTTTTCTTAATTTATAATGAGTATTACTAAGATCTTTTGACCAAAGGTTAAGAGATGATTTTTAATGTCACTGGGACCGAGACTGCCATAGTAAATGCATGTAGCAGTTTCACAAATTACCTTTGGAATCCCCAATGCCCAAATCGAGCAGATCGTGTCCACCCTCCCTGTACAGAACCACATTGTTAGTCTCACATCTTGATAGCGGACGCTGTGCACAAAGAGATAAGGAAGCTGCTGCTTTCCGTATTGTCGTTAGAAAAACAGGTAACGAGATGAATAGTTTGGTGTACGTGTTAGGTACAGGTCACGTGTCAGGTATCAGATACAGTGTGCTCTCGGGCGAAAGATATATATAAATCCGACTATGTTAAATCAAGGTCTGTACCCTCTGCCCAAAGTGCGATTATTTTTTTCCAAAAGACACCGTATATTATGTCTAAACAGTACAAAATGGAACTTTTCCCTAAAGCTTCAAAACCGACGTCGATGACGATAATCGGTGGTTTTTTTCCAATGTAGGGATACGTACATCATTTTACCGAATGGGTCCCCCGAGCAAAAAATAAAAACAATCAATGCCGCTGGACGTCATCAAATCTTATTTTTCAAAAAATTGGCTGTTATTCCCATAATACAATTCCTTTTAAGATTCAACATCGTATATTGTCTTTAATAATAATATTCAATTGTCCCCGCATGAATGTGAAAAAGAATGGGTCCAAAGTCTACAAATGAAAACCTAGTCAGACGGCTAAATACCCTTACCGTGGAATGATTGAGCAGACGGATGCCCGTGTTAGTTGTAGCAGGTTACAGCCACTTGCGAGCGGCTGCGGGGGTTAGGCGTCTAGTTAAATAGTCTTATCAAATGTGGTAATAAATTAAATTGCTCGCAGTGTCTTCTTTGAAATGCACATAAACACTTCAAAAAAAAAAAATACAATCAGGTAACCTGGACGCTGTGTCGCTGCCGTCGCGTTAGGTGAATGAGAGGCCTAACATGACCTTTGACTTGATATGTGTCTTTGGACCTCAGCAACAAATGAGGGACCCATGTTGCAACTATGATTCAAGTTTGGTTACAGTTCCTTTGAACTTCAACTTTTCATATGAGGTCCATTTACATTTTCAGCCTATTTTACAACTTGACATCAATGACCTTTGACCTTGGCATGTGACTTTGACCTCATCAACAAATGAGGGATCCCATGTGCACCTATGATTCAAGTTTGGTTCCAATTGAACTTCAACTTTTCTATGAGGTCATTTACATTTCAGCATATTGTACAAATGACCTCACATACCTTGACCTTGGCATGGTGACCCTTTGACCTCATCAACAAGTGGGGGATGCCATGTTGCCCCTGTGACCCAATGTTTGTTTAAAATCCATCAAAGTACTAGAGGCTTATTACAGGCAAATGTTAACCCTTTTCACAACAGACAGCAACAGACATCAACAACAGAACATCAAACAACAGACTACAACAACAGTGGACAAGTGATCCCTATGTGTCGTCATGCCTTAAGGCAGGCCGACACAAAACTACAAAATAGTGAAGAATAAGACATATGAACATGTCATTTGCAGTATTTTAATCGATGAGATAAATCTGAGCACAAATTTGAAATGCCAATTAGCATAATATTCAGAATCAATACAGTCGTACTTGTGTTTGCATTGTAACCAAACCTTCTTCATTTTATTTTCCTTGCTAATATGAACAAGTATTCATATCAAACTATCTTGCTAAAAATGAGGAAAATAACCGAAAATTAACATAATCAATTAAAAAAAGAACATTAAGTCCACAGTTATTATTGTTGTCAGTATATTGAGGAATGATAACCAGCAAAATTGCTTTCAATTCAAATAACACAGTTGAAGTGTATATTCAGGTAATAACCAATACGGCAATACTTGGCCAGAGCTATTTCAAAATCAAAGCAGTTTAACCATTTAGGACAATGCTTTAAAATGTGCTTAGACTACTATTAATGTGTTATAAATGCATGTCAAAACTAATAAATATGTTAACATCACATTCTAAAAAGCATATTAACAGTAGAATTAGAGAATTCCCTTAATATTTTTTTCAGTGCTGAGTTACGTCCTTCTTTTTGTCAACTCTCGAAATACGCGTTTAAACCTCAGTATATACAGTCATAATCACTGGCAAAAATTATATAGTGTCAATAAGTAAGCTTGCATAACTTCTCTGTAGGCTGATATAAATTTTGGTGAACATCTACAAAAAAATACATTGTTAAAAAGAAATGCTTCATTTCCATAGTTAATAAACTTACTAGCCAAAACTAATATAAACATTGACACAATTCTTTTAACTATGGCCTTCAGTTGTGTAGAAATTTGAGATTTTGCAACACTTGGTTGGGAAGAAGCTCATTCAACTAGAGACCTATCAACCATGCTAAAATGTACACATTGGTTGTTGTTTATTGAAATCAAGATCCCAATTGGTTAAATTTAAGTATGATGAAGGAAACACCAATTGTATGTCCGGTATGATGGAATATTGGCACCTCACGTAAGTGAGCTCTAACTTGACTAATTTAACGAAACAACTAATGGAGCTTAAAACCTGTAAATAGCATATTTCCACACTCCTATCTATTCCAAAGACAAAATTCCTTCTTTAGAGTAAGACAAAGATTTTAAAAACCTGAAATGCCACAGGTTATAAGTTTACATTTCAGAACTGAATTTACTACTTTATTACCAATGCAAGTATGCAAATAATGGGAACATTACAAGCTCTTTACAAAAATGTGTTTTCTTCTTAGCGTAAGTTGTGGACTGTAAACCATTGACCTCTAATAATTCCTATACTGTCTCGAGATGTTAATTTTCCTCTTGATTTGCGTGTCTAAGTCACGACCGTACGCAAGCTAATTCATGCCTCAGCATCAGACGGAGTTCAACAACAGCTAATTATTGTTGTTCCTTCCAGAAAGTCTTTCTTAGTAATGAAGTGGCAGCCGCGTGGCCGCGTGGGTACGCTTCACAAGACTTAAGAGTACACGAAGTGGTAAAACTCCAATATCATATACAGGTAGTACCATAGGTTTTATATCAACATCCAAAATCCATTAGGCTCCACTTTCAGATAAAACCATTAACAGTGGTTTTAAATTTTCCTTAAATTTTGCAAAGAAAAAATGAAGAACTTCTTCTTGATTAATCTCTTGCCGAAAGAAATTATATTTAGGTCATCGGGGAATCCTCGAGCCGTTCCTCATATATTGGCCACAAATAGTTGGAACAATCCGTTTATGTACACCTAAGGTAGAAATCCTCCCAATTTGGCTACATTTACTACGGCGGTCCGGAAAGTGTGTAGTCTGTGTCTCAGACTTTTGAAAGATATATCTAAATTAGTACTGCGCGAGCGATTAATGTTATCAGTCCGTCGTAGCGATCCGCAATGAACTAATCTCACTATCTAGAAACGGATACGGTACTTACCGGCCGCCGACAGTTTTTCCAAAGCCAATCTAATAGTGCTCCCGGCGGTGCCCCTAAAAAGCTACAGTAAGTTTTAAAAGTGGTTAACCAAAAAGGTGTAGACCGAAGCAATATAATGAACCCCCCAAGAGACGCCTAATGACCTTTGACCTCCTAAACTGTTATACCCCCACACAACGTCCTTGTCTCAATGTATATAAAAAATAACAAGTAATTATCTTGATCCACCACTGGCTAAAAAAGTTATAGTAAGTTTAAAAAGTGTCAACCAATGGTGTATACCTAAATTTTTGACACCGACGGACACACAGACATACCGAGTTACCAAAAGACACACAAATCATGGCGACATAAGGTCTTTCCGATGGCAACTGGATGACCTAAAAAGGTCAATGTCCCCATTACCACCCCTCTAGTGTCCTGGTCTTTACTCAATAATTCCTATCAGTTCCAAAATTACATAATTGTGGCCACATTAAAAATTTCTTATCGATTCCCCACCCATTGTGTAGAATGAGCAGAATTATATCAAATGGTCACTGGCACCTCATGGTTCGGACATTCATACAAAGCTGTCAGTCTTGTGTTTTAGAGAGTTAATCCCTGAGGCCATAGAACTGAGACCTTATCATAAAGAGTAATTGATCATCCCGGTCTGTTATTGTAACCCATCACGCTAGGTACCACGGTCCGTTCCAACCCGAATGAGGCCAGCGTAGAAGGGTAGGCCGAAATGCATGGAAACATGTTGAAGATTTGGTCTTACAGTGGACAGGCATCGCTGATGATTGATTGATCCTGTTTTGCCATTTCTTTTTAGCCATAGCAAATTTTAATTGTGTGTGTTAGGATACGTTAGTTTAGTTTGCATTAAAGGCACTTTGTGTTTTAATTTGACAAAAGTCATTTTCTATCTAAAACATAGGCCGAATTAAGTATTTGATCCTATTGTAAATTAAATATTAAAAAATTTTTTAATTATTAAAGGGGCATTTTGAGACAAACCTTTCATGGCCTTTCTTTACAATGGTGGCAGTATCTTGAAATCACCAAACTATTGCTTTGAGGCACAGCATATTCAAAACTGTCAACAGATATAAGGCATAACAAGGCGGTTATCGAACCACAAAGGTCCCCCGACCGTCGCGGGAGTTAAAGGAGGAAAGCGCCATACGTAAAGCTAACAGGGCAGGGATTGTGATGGAAACCAGAGAGGCTCTACCATAGCAGTTTCAATACCTTGGCTGACCCCAGATGACCTTTGAAAAAACCTGGTATCACATGTTGACTACATCTACAAGTTTCATGACCATATTGGACCACCCCCCCCCCCCGTTGTAGTTGTTGACCTTGATGGCCCCACATGACATTGATGGAAATGAACTTCAAAATTTTCAGCACTAAATATTGACCACAACCTCCAAAGTCTCATGACCATACAACAATTGGCAGTGATATGACCTCGGAGACCCAAGCCTTGACCCAGAAAGACCTTGAAAAAATTGGCATCAATGTTGACTACGCCCACAAGGTTTCATGACCATACACCATACATGTGATTTGGACCTTGGAGGACCTGCCATGACCTTGAATGACCCTTAAAAATTTTCCAGCAATGAAGGTTGACCACACCCACACGTTCATTCATCCTACACTGTTAGGGATTGACCTTGTGATGACCCCACCAGAACCTTGAAATGACCTTCAAAATTTTTTGCACAATGTGAGCACACCCACCAAGTTTCCTCATCCTACCACATGTTTAGGATTGACTTGAATGACCTCATATGACCGTTGAAAGAACCTTCAAAATTTTTGACCGAATGTGAGCACACCCACCAAGTTTATCTTCTACCACATGTTTATGGATTTGACCTTGAATGACCCCATATGACTTGAAATGACCGTCAAATTGTTGCATCGAATGTGAAGCACACACACCAAGGTCCATTATCCTACATAATGTTAGATTTGACCTTGAATGACCTCATATGACCTGAAATGATCTTCAAAATCTTTGCCCGAAGTTGACCGCACCCACCATGTTTCATCAACCTACCACATGTTTAGGGATTTGACTTGAATGACCCCAATGAACCTTGAAATGACCTTCAAAATTTTTGGGCATACGATGTTGAGCACACCCACTAAGTTTCATCATCACACCCCCCTCCCCTGCCCCCCCCACTTCCATACCACATGGTAGGGAGTTGACCTGAATGACCTCATATGACCTTGAATGACCTTCAAAATTTTTGGCACACCGAAGTTGACCACACCCACCAGTTTCATCACCACACAAGTGACGAGATTTAATGCAATTTTTGACACATTTGACCTTGACCCATGGACAAGACCCATCTCCGAACTCATCCGCCGCCTACTAGTTACATCCATGGTGCAAAGATGGACACCACCCTTGCTTAGCTCAAAAGATATTGTGTTGACAAGTTTAATTATAGCAATTTAGCTTATTTTGACCATATTTTTGACCCCTCATTTGCCTTTGACCAGACACAGGACCCACTTTGGATCACACCCAGCGCCTACTTCGAGATGATTATGTTGCGAATATGGACATCCACACGTGCTTAGTTCCAAAGATCTCGTGTGGAACACACCCTGTATAGCAATTTAGCCCTATTTTGACCATATTTTTGACCTCATTTGACCTTTGACCCATGCAATGCCCACTTTGGATCCCACCCAGGCCTCCTCGAGAACATATTGTGCAAATATGGACACCCACACTTTGCTTAGTTCCAAAGATATCGTGTGAGGACGCACACACGGACGCAGAGCATTTCTATAGTCCCCCTTCCCACAAAAGGGCGGCGGGGACCAACAGAGCATTTCTATAGTCCCCTTCCCAACAAGAGTTGGAGGGGACCAAAAAAATTGTTTGCCATAACAGGAAAAAATATGAGGGGCGGTCAGATTTTTTTTAAAGATCTTCACACTGATTCTTACTCAAAATGAAATACAACTGTCAAAGATTTTTCAATGAGAAAACAAAGATATGTTATTTACTTGTTGTAGTTGTTTGTTGTATGGTTTTATATTTTTTCATCTTTGTGTTGGTACGTACCAAGTGCGAAAAATGTATGTTAATAAACTATTTTTAGTAATGGATTAGTTCTAAAACAGTGATTGCTTTACTTCGCAATCGGGCAACACTACTGTTATATACTATATATAGACAATTTAGTACACGCAACTTACTACACTAAACACACACAATCCTACAAGTCCAACCGCCACCTTTTTAGCTACCCACCATCCACCCAGCTAAACAGTCATTAGTACAGGATTAACCATTAAGTCCCGGCTGAATTGCCACTA